>JACEIK010004093.1:43444-56721 GCA_018107945.1 Datura stramonium
TACTACGCAAATAAAATTTGTAAAATTTAGTAAAGTTATGTAAATAGTTTGTAACGATTAAGTAAAAATATATATTTCAAAATAAGAGCGTATATTAATACGAAATATACTATATATGACACAATTATTTAATATCAGAAAATTAATAAATAAAAATCAATGCAAGTTATATACATATATATGTAATTTAAGATAATTTTCACAAGATTACGATAATTAGTTATTTTAAAAATATGAATGCAAGTCGAATAATTACGTAAAAAAGGTAACTAAAATATACATATATAAGCAGCATATACGGGGCGTAGGGAGGTCAAAATTGGGTGTCAACAACTGCCCCTTCTTTGCTCGGGAATGAAGGATGAATTGGCGAGCAAAGAACGTTGACCTAGTGGCCAATTTTGTCCGACCGAGGAACGATCTCGATGGGGCTAAAAGAAATTGTGGCCGAGACTTCGGTATCAAGTCGCCTACATATCTCGGGTTTCATGAGAATCAAGCCTCATGTAGTTCTAGATTTAGCGATGAACGAAATCCGTAAAAAGAAATTGGTAACGTGAGGCTTGAATAAGGACGGAGATAGCACGAATCAACAAGATTTAGAATGCATTACAAAATAAATAGGTGGGAATAAGGTTCGAAAATTGTGGATAAGTTAAGAGAGTAGTAGGAAAGGCGTTATCATTCGTAGTTCGTTCTTTCTCGACATTCATGTAGACAAAACGATTAAAGCATATGCATCGAATACTTCATAAAATAAACTGATACAAAAAATTAAACATGATGCAAGGTCCCTTTAGACGATGAAAGTTTTCTTCGAGAAAAAATGATGATGTCTCTAAGTCATGATGTCTTGGGCCATGATATGCAAAATAATTCCCTAGGCCATGAAATGATGTGCGTAGGCTATGAAAAATGACGCCTTTAGACTATGACACCTTAGGGGCATGATAAGCATAAAATAAATTTCCTAGGCCATGAAATGATATCCGCAAGCTATGAAAAATGATGTCTTTGGACTATGACGCCTTAGGAGCGTGATAAGTGAAAAAGTAAATCCAGGCCATGACATAATGTCCACAGGCCATGAAACGATGCCTTTAGACTATGACCCCTTCAGATGAGTAGGAAAATGATAGTTTGAAGAAAGTAAATTATCCGAGAGCCCTGATGATTCAATGATAGCTCTGGTTTATTCGGGCTCAGTGCAAAAAAGTCATAGGGCTCAGAATGCAACAACGCGCCCAAATGCATAAAATGGGCATTAAATATAAATAACTGGCATAAAATGTAAATAATGGGCTCGATCATGCAAAATGGGTTCAATTGTATATCGAAATGCAAGTACGGGCTCAANTGTCACTCTAGAATTTTATATCTTAAGTTCTCAATACATAAGCATGGTATATCGAAATGCAAGTACGGGCTCAAAATGCGAACAACGGGCTCGAAATGTAAATAACGGGCTCAATCATGCAAAATGGGCTCAACTATATATCAAAATGCATATATCATGTATATCACGGGCTTAACATGCAAATACGAGCTCAAATGTATATCAAAATGAAAATATGGGCTCAAATGCATATGACGGGCTCAATATGCAAAAACGAACTTGGATGCATATATCAAAATGTATATCATGGGCTCAAATGCAAATACGGGCTTAGATGTATATCAGAATGCATATATCATATATATCATGGGCTCAAAAATGCATATATCATGTATATCACAGACTCAAAAATGCATATAAAGGCTTAAAATGCAAATACGGGCTCATATGTATATCAAAATGCATATATCATATATATCACGAGCTCAAAATTGCGTGTGTCATGTATATCGAAGACTAAAAAATGTATATAAAGGCTTAAAATGCAAATACGGGCTCAGATATATTTATCAAAATACATATAAAGGCTTAAAATGCAAATACGGGCTCAGATATATTTATCAAAATACATATAAAGGCTTAAAATGCAAATACGGGCTCAAATGCAAATAAAGGCTCGAATGTAAATACGGGCTCAAATGCATATATTATGTATATCAAGGGCTTAAATACATACGACGGGCTCAATATGCAAATAAGGGCTCAACACACAAATACAGGCTCTTGATGAGGGAATAGAAAGATATAAATAAGGGTTCAAAGGGTAGAATGACTTAGCTTTGTGTCGCCTTGCGATAAGATGTTCTCCATATTTGCCTTTTGCATTTTCATTATTTCTGCACTCAAAGAAAAATTATTAGTTTGTAAAGGGGAGGTTGATCTGCGTGTCTGTCCTTTAACTTCCTCATTTCTGCTAGACAACTGTTGTTGAACACCGTCCAGGCATACGCTCGGGTACAAAGTTTAAATAAAAGACGTACTTTTTAATAAAAAAAAATTACATAAAGTAAAAGTACAATAAGTTTGAAATGTGTAAAAAAAATTGAATTGAATCACGGGCCATGACATATTTTAAAACCACACGACATCCTTTTGTGAATCAAACCCTTGTCTTCACTTAATCTTGACTAAATCTTGAGATCTTTCTCAAAATTTCTGCCCCAGTGTAGAACATGACGCCGGATCCTTTGCAAACGACATAGAGTTGCGAATTTTTGAGTTTCCCTAAAAAATTCTGCCCTAGTTTGCAGCTTGTTAACCAAATCCCCATAGAAAATATGATAGAATCACTGAAACCTTTTTAACGAAAGGGGAGAAGAAAATTTTATAAAGATATAGATCGAGTCCCACAGGGATGCCTACGTATCCCTTTTAAACAGGAATCAGGTCCAACGTAGTTCAGGTTACAAGGCAGAGCGAAAAGCAAATTTTCCAATCTAAATGTAGTATCTCTTAACAGCGTATGAGTTGATAGGTTTGGACCAGATTTCACCATCCATCTCTGCTAGGATAAGTGCTCCTCCTGTCATCACTCGGTGAACTATGTAAGGACCTTGCCAATTAGGCGAGAACTTTCCTTTAGCTTCATCTTGGTGTGGAAAAATCCGCTTCAAAACCAATTTCCCAGGCTTGAAAAGTCTTGGACGAACTTTCTTGTTAAAGGCCTTGGTCATCCTGTTCTGATAAAGTTGACCATGGTAGACTGCATTTATCCTTTTCCCATCAATGAGTGCTAGTTGCTGAAATCTACTTTGCACCCATTTTGCATCGTTCAGTTCTGCTTCTTGAATGATCCTCAAGGAAGGAATTTCCACCTCAGCTGGTATCACTGCTTCATTTCCCTATACCAACATATAAGGCGTAACTCCAGTAGACGTTTGGAGAGTGGTGCGATATCCCAACAGAGCAAAAGGCAGCTTCTCATGCCAGTGTTTGTAATTATTGATCATCTTGCGCAAAATCCTTTTGATGTTTTTGTTTGCAGCCTCCACGGCTCCATTCATCTGCGGCCTATACGCAGTAGAATTGCGGTGCTTGATCTTGAAGTTTTCACACGTCGTTCTCATCAAGTCGCTATTCAGATTGATACCATTGTCGGTAATGATAGACTCATGTACCCCAAATCGGCAAATAAGATGGTCGCGAACAAAATCTGTCACCACCTTCTTTGTGACAAACTTGTGTGAAGTAGCTTCAACCCATTTAGTGAAGTAGTCAATCACAACCAAAATGAATCTATGTCCATTAGACGCTGCAGGCTCGATGGGACCAATTACATCCATTCCCCAAGCTGCGAATGACCAAGGTGAACTCGTGGCGTGAAGCTCGTTGGGAGGAGCTCGAATCACATCTGCGTGGGTTTGACATCGATGGAATCTTTGCACATACTTGATACAATCCGTCTCCATAGTCAACCAGAAATAGTCATCTCTCAAGATCTTCTTTGCCAACACGAAACCGTTCATATGGGGACCACAAGTTCCGGCGTGGACTTCCTCAATCAAATTTGTTGCCTCCTTAGCATCCACACATCTTAGCAATCCCAAGTCCGGGGTCCTCCTATAAAAGATTTTTCCGTTTAGGAAAAACTGATTGGCTAGCCTTCGCACCATGCATTTTTGGACACTCGTAGCATGCTCAGGATAACCCCCGTTTTTCAAATAGCCTTTGATGTCAGCATACCATGATTCACCGTCTGGTTCTTCCTCGACATGAAAACAGTAAGCCAGTTGCTTATGTGTGTGAATGGGAATGGGATCAATGTAATTCTTATCGGGGTGCTGGATCATCAAAGACAATGTAGCCAAAGCATCTGCAAATTCATTCTGTACTCGGGGAACATGCTGGAACTCAATCTTGACAAACCTCTTACATAATTCTTGCACACAATGCAGATAGGGCAAGATCTTCGTGTTCTTCATGGCCCATTCTCCCCTCACTTGATGCATCAGCAAATCTGAGTCTCCAATTACCAGTAACGGCTGCACGTTCATGTCGACTGCCAATCGAATACCCAAGATGCAAGCTTCATACTCAGCCATGTTGTTAGTACAAGGGAATCGAAGCTTAGCTGATACAGGATAATTCTGCCCAGTCTCTAATACCGACACTGCTCCAATGCCTACTCCCTTAAAATTAGCTGCTCCATCGAAGAATAACCTCCAACCATCATACTCTTCGGCAATATCTTCTCCTATGAAAGCTACCTCCTCGTCGGGAAAGTATGTCTTCAGTGGTTCATACTCCTCGTCCACAGGATTTTCTGCCAAATGATCTGTAAGAGCCTGTCCTTTTACCGCTTTCTGCGTGACATAGATAATATCAAACTCACTTAGCAATATCTTCCACTTAGCCAGCTTCCCTGTCGGTATGGGCTTTTGGAAAATATACTTCAGTGGATCCATTCTGGAGATCAAATAAGTCGTGTAAGCAGACAAATAGTGTCTCAGCTTCAGAGCAACCCAAGTCAAAGTGCAACACGTCTTCTCCAGCAATGTATATCGAGCCTCATACGGTGTGAATTTCTTGCTCAAGTAGTATATGGCTTGCTCCTTTTTCCCTGTCTCGTCATATTGTCCCAAAACACAACCAAAGACGTTTTCTAGCACAGACAAATACTAGAGCAAAGGTCTTCCTTGTTCTGGTGGGACTAAAATCGGAGGTTTTGATAGATAATCCTTGATTCTATTGGAAGATTATTTACACTCAGGAGTCCACTCTGTAGAAACATCATTTTTCAGAAATTTGAAGATAGGCTCACAAATAACCGTTGACTGAGCAATGAAATGGTTGATATAGTTGAGTCGTCCTAAAAAGCTCATGACTTCCTTCTTACTTCTCGGCAGTGGGAGCTCTTGGATGGCCTTAATCTTAGTTGGATCCAGCTCGATACCCCGATGGCTGACAATAAATCCCAATAATTTTTTCTTGGAACATCAAATGCACACTTCGCCGGATTTAGCTTCAAATTATGCTTCCACAATCTGTCAAAGAACTTTATGAGGTCTACCAAATGATTTGAGCTTTTCTTTGACTTAATAATGACATCATCCACATAAACCCCAATTTCCTTGTGGATCATGTCATGGAAGATGGTGGTCATGGGCCCGCATGTAGGTGGCTCCAGCATTTTTTGACCCAAATGGCATTACCTTATAGCAATATACGCCCCATGGCGAAAGAAATGCAGTTTTCTCAGCATCCTCATCATGCATTCTGACCTGATGATAGCCAGCGAAACAATCCACGAACGATTGTGTCTCATGCTTGGCACAGTTGTCAATAAGGATGTCGATGTTTGGCAGCGGAAAATCATCTTTAGGGCTAGCCTTGTTGAGATCCCTATAATCCACACAAACTCTGACCTTTCCGTCCTTCTTCGGTACCGGCACGATATTGGCTAACCAGGTGGGATATTTTACTCCTTTGAGTATTCCTGCGTCGATCTGCTTAGCCACTTACTCTTTGATTTTCAGACTCATATCAGGCTTGTTTTCTTGGCTTTTGCTTGACAAGAGGATATGCTGGATCAGTAGGAAACATATGCGCTACTATAGAATGCCTGAGCCCCGTCATATCAGCATAGGACCAGGCAAAGACGTCTTTATATTCTTTCAGAAACTCTATGTACTCCTCAACCTAATCTTTTGACAAATAAGTGTTGACTTGAGTCTCTTTAGGTGTCTTTTCATCTTATGGGGTTACCACATCGGTCTTTGTCAGACTTGCTTTGGGCTTGTCTTCGAACTCTTCTACCTCCCTGGCAATTTCATCAGGTACCTCATCTTTTTCGGCTTCTAATGAGTTGCCTGTGTTACGTCGTACAGTTTCATTACAAGCCATGGCCTTAGATTCAACGCGTTCGATACTAGAAATGCTGAAAATATAAATAAAATGTAATCAAATATGTTAAAAGAAAATAATTTTATTAATTTAAAATTTTGTTCAAAAGTTTGACATAATATTCAAAAGAAAATTTAATGACTTCAAAAACAAATATTTTATTTTGAAACAACAAAACTGATCCTTTTATTCTACCCAGATGCCCGATGAGCTCTGGATGGAGTGACTGTCCAGTTGGCGACTCCTCTTTGAACTCCCGCTTCCTGTTGTGGGGCCCCTCCTTCCTCCTCGTTGATAATGGCATGGCAACTGTTATCACTTGACTCATCCAAAAACAGATTCCTTAAACTGAGCAGCACGACGTCTTCCTCGGCCCGCTTGATATCAAGAAAACCGTCAGAAACGAAGGCTTGCTGAAGTGAAGGCAGTGGATTTGGCAACAAAAAAATTTTCTTTCCCAAAGGATATTTCCATTTGTCTAGCTCTTCGGCAGTGGGTTGATATCCTAATCCAAAAGTGGTTCTTTGTGTTGCCACTTGCAGTGGCTCTGACGTCCCTTGTAATCTGACCCCAAGGCCCTTGCCGGGCTCAAATCCTAACCATAACATCATACTTAGAACTTTGTCACTCCACCACCTTCCTTCCTCGATGACACCAACAATTTCTAGGGTGTGGAAACTCTCCCCGTCCAAACCTCCTTTTCCTTCAATGACGGGGATAACAGGATCAACATATATTGAACGGCTTTCATCCCCGTGGACCACAACCTCTTGGTGATCCCACTCGAACTTCAGGAATTTATGCAGAGTTGAAGGCACAACCCCCACGGCATGAATCCATGGGCATCCCATTAGCATATTGTAGGATACTGGGATGTCCATTACTTGGAAAGTTATAGTGAATGTGGCAGGGCCAACCAGCACATCCAGATCGATTTCTCCCACGTTGTCCCTTTGTGAACCATCAAAAGCTTTGACGTTCATCTTCCATATCTTGATTCGGGTGAGGTCAACTTCCAGCCGGGTCAAAGTGTTCAGCAGACAAATATTTAAACCGGAACTCGGGTCAATTAACACCTTGGTGATGAACTTGTTTGAGTGTTGCACTGTGATATGTAGCGCTTTGTTATGAGCCACGCCTTCCACAGGCAATTCATCTTCATGGAACGATATTTTATGATCTTCAAATACTTGACCCACCATATGGGCCACTTCACTGCTAGATATGCTTGCAGGAACATATGCTTCTCCTAACACCTTCATCAGAGCTTTTTGGTGTTGATCAGAGCTTTGCAGAAGGGACAAAATAGAAATTTGAGCTGGGGTTTTGCTCAACTGTTCCACCATAGAGTATTCCTTTGCTTGCATCTTCTTCCATATACCATTATTTTCTACTTCCACCATTGGTTGTTTTCCTTTGTCGGCTCCTTGAGCCAGAGTGTCAGGAGTGTATACCTGTATAGACCGCATCATCTATTGTGCCGCATCTGCCTCTAACACCTTTGTTCTCCATGGGGAATTTTCCTCATAGCTCCAGGGTACTGTTTTGTACGAAGTTAGAGCAGCTCTTACCACGGTAAATGGAGGCCTTGGCGTAGCTACCTCAACCTCGAATGGAGGGCGTCTTTGCACTATCATGGATGGGTCTGAAGAAGAACCTGCTTTTTGTTCGTCACCCCAATAGTATTCAATAAGTCTTTAGCCTCATCACAAGAAATCATATTCACTTGGTGGTTTAGCAGAGGATTACTTGTTACGTTCGGTGACAGATCTTTGAGGTGAATAACCTTTGTATCAATCAGCTTTTGTATTTTGTCCTTCAACGATCTGTATGACTCTATAGTGTGCCCCCTCATGCCCGAGTGATACATACATACCTTGTTATGGTCATACCACTTAGCTTGGGTATCGACCGGGAGGGTAGGAATAGGCTCGATGTAACCTGCTTCTTTCAGCCTCACATATAGTTGATCAATCGGGTCTGTCAATGGGGTATAAGTTTTTGTTGGCCTCCTTTCAAATTGAGCCCTAGGCCTTTGGCTTGGTGAGGAAGAAGGTCGTGGGTGAGAAGGTTGTGGATAAGAGGATTGTGTGCTATAGATGGGATAAGTGGGGGCTTGGTAATGTGATGGAGGTGTTTGGAAATGGGTCGGAGGGGGAGTTTGATATGGAGCTTGGTAGGAATGGTGAGTTTGGTATGGTGATGGAGCTTGATATGGTGGCAGTGGAGTTTGGTAGGGTGAAGTCTGGTAATGCAGGGTTGGAATTTGAGGTCTGTAAACATAACTCTTCGGCCCTTGGGCCATCATAACAGTGCCAACTTCTTTCTTCTTGCGGCTTTCTGAAGTAGCTTCAGACTGCAAGGCTTTGTTAGCCGCTTGCAATGCATTCAAATTGATAATGGTCTTGATACCGTCTTCAATTTTCTCTCCCAGCTTAATGATCTCTGCAAAGCTTTTCTCACTAACTAACATCAATCTGTCATAAACTTGTGGGTCCAAAGTCCGCATGAAAATGTCCTTCATTTGTGCCTCCTCCATTGGGGGTCGCACTCTGGCGGCCTCGGTTCTCCAACGAGTTGCAAATTCCCTAAAAGTCTCTGTGGGCTTCCTCTTGAGGTTTTGGATGTAACGCAAATCAGGTGCACTTTCTGTATTGAACCCAAAACGCTCCACAAAGGCTGCTTCCATCTCTGCCCAGGTAAACCATTTCATCGAATTTTGCTCCACGTACCAGCTAAGAGCATCACTGGTCAGACTTCACATGAACAATTTCATCCTTATCTTCTCATCTCGTCCCACTCCTACCAGCTTGTCGCAATACAATCTCAGGTGGGCCCTTGGATCACCGATCCCATTAAACAGTTCGAACTTGGGAGGTTTGTACCCCTCCGGTAGTTTGACATCCGGATGTATGCACATGTCTTCATAGTCTAGACCTGTTATTCCTTTGGTTCCTTTAACTCTTTGCAATTTGTTGTTTATCCTTTTCAACTCCTCTGCTAGAGTCTGAATCAGTCTATCCTTTTCTGAAGGCTCAGATTCCTCCAGATGGTGAGTCACAGGCGTCGTCTCCACATAGATTGGGTTGGTATGAGTGCAGGCATATGTTGCATTTATATTGGCCGGGGAAGGTATTTCTTGGGCTGGTGATGGGTAATGGAAGGTAACGGGAGCTGGTGGATTTTGATATGTATATGGAGGGTATTGGTAATATTGGGGTGGGGTATCTTGTGGTGGAGCTGCAGGTTGTGAAGACACAGGGAGGCTGGCCGGTGCTTTTGAAGTTGAGGCATCAACTTGAGCTCCAACTAACGCTGTCTGGTTATTTAAACTGCGAACTTGTACTAACTCTTCTTGAAGCTCAAAAATTTTCTGCTCGAGCTTCATAATCACCTCATTATAACCTGGAGGGCAGACCCCTTCGGAATTATCTCGTTCATCCCTAGATGTATCGTTACCACTTTTGTCTGAAATGCTGTTGTGCTCGTCCATCTTGTTCTTCCATTTGTTGCGGTTAGGAATGGGTGGAGGAGAAGGAGGAGCCCCTTTGGACCTTGTATAGTAGGCTAGGTTTGCACAGATCAACCTTTGGGAAGGGAAAAAAATAAGACAAACAACAAACAAATCACAGTTAGTAAGAGAGGTTAAAATCATGCTGATTAAAGTAAAGATCAAACAAAATGTTGACGTGTTTCCTAATTTTGGAGCCTCTCTTACGCCAGAGGTAGGCCTAACGAGTTTGATAGAAACATGTTGTTAAGTATTNGTCTGATTTCTTTGGATCTTCCAGCACTTTGTCAAAACGGTGGCGACTAGACAGAAGATAGGCCAATGCTCGATCCTTCCCCATAGCTCCCCCATTCAGGAATTCCTCCCCATGTTTGCTGAATTCGTCGTGCAAATCTTGTATCCTTAAATCCAAACCTAAGGCGCAATCTTTCCAGTACTCTAACTCTTTGCCCATCTCAATAATTTCTTTGGCATTGTCGTCGTGTAACTGTAGGTGAAAAGCCTTAGAATCATGGACCTTTCTCTTTAAGCGGCGATATAGGGTTTGTGCTTGGGCTTCCTTATCTTCTACATGCTTTCCTCGTTTCCTCGTACCAGCCCAATCGTCATGCAGCCACTCGACGTATCCTGTTACGTAGCCTACCTGATATCAGTCAGCCTCTATGCTCTTCTCATCAAGGTAGATCTTTTTGTTCCACGCTTTTCCAATGTACAGAGCATGCGAAACAAGATCGTCCTTGTAATCCACTTGGTATGCATCCATGTCGGCGACCTAGGGTATTATTTGCATTCTTCCAGCCTGACGCATTGTCCGCATCAGAGAGTACGGTTGAAGACCTCGGAGTCCTATCAAAACCAAACAGTACCGAGACTTGGTATATACCATGAAGTTGGATCTCGAAAACCAATCAAACATCCACATTTGACCCCATGAGTACCGAGACTTGGTATATACCATGAGTCCTTTATCAAATTACCCAACATTTGACCCCATTTTTCTACCTCCTCGGGCCTTTTTATTGGTTTAACTCCCATAGTGACCTTGTAATGGTGAGTGGCAATGTGATAAGTTTCTGTAGGTCTGGGCATGGTCGGGTTGCTACGCACCTTTTGAAGATGTTCGATAAGCCAGAGTTGAAGCAACAGATTACATTCTTCGAAATAATTAAACCCATTTTTGCATTTTCGCAGAGATCGATAGATGTCAGCCACAATCATTGGGACGATTGTGCAAGGTCCTTTGTCAACACCTTTGCACAAGGCATGAACGATCGAAATAACGCAGATATCAATGTCTTCCTCGGCTCCTCGTGGGAAGACCACATCCCTAGAAAATAAACCATGAATGCAAATATTCTTTTGCTCATCCACGAGCTCGGATCGGGACTCTCTACTTCGTAGATCTCTCGAGATGAATTGTGACCAAACCGGTTGAGAAAATAATTTCCCGGCATCCTTCCCTTCATTACGTAGGATACCATGTTGCTACCTTGTAACCCCAACTTGTCACGCACATCTTCTAAGGTGACGCGTTTGGGTATAATCATCTCAACTTTTTCCCATTTTCTAATCCTCCACAACAGGCTCACGTTTTCTACATACCCACCAATTTCTTCCAACGATGGAGTCATTTCAATGTCGCCAAATCTAGAAACAACCCTCTTCTCATCCCAAAATGCAGTGGTCGCTTTGATAAGTTCTCGACATGGGGTAACTTGCATAAGAGAAGGTAAGTGCCCCAATACTTTCCTCACCTCGGTTTGGCCATATTCCCCTAAATCACACCACCATGCTTTCATTCCCACGGGCATGCACCAAACCATGCCAAATCTCGAATAGGAAGTAGAGAGACACATTGTACCTGCAACACAAAGAAGGTTAAACTAACTTACCCACCCAGGAGAAAAATGACATTACTTAAACATTATTTCTCTCAAAGATGCACATAATGTATGGATCGTCCTTCTCGGGATTTTAAGAATCCCTTAAGACTCAAGGCAAGGCTTCCTTATTAATCTTGAAGTGCTATGGACGTCGTGATTTTTCTAAGTTTAAAATTATGTGCATACCTTACTAAAGGCGTACACAACAAGATCTAGGAATAAGAGTGGGTATGACATGATTCCCTCAATGGACAGCTCGAGAGTGAGGAAGCTTATGACCGTCGATGCACCGCTGATCGACCAAATCATAAGGCATTCCTCGGGGTGTTTTAATAGTGAACGACCGTGAAACCACGCAACCGTTGCTGTGTGTGATAGTGAGAGGTTCCCAAGTGGGGGAAAATATGAGCGATATGATAATTTGTATAAAATTACAGCAGTTTACAAATAATTATTGCATATTACAAGCCATAAAGGAAATAATAAACAATGATGTGAAAAACAAAAAAAAAAGAAAATTGTTAGTAACTTCAGGGTAAAAACATATAAGAAAGCGAATAAATATTTATAAAAACAAATAAAGGGAAAGGATTTTAAACCTGGCAGTTAGCAATTTAGGGAAAAAAAGAACTTTGAAAAATCACAACTCAAATAAAAAGCCCCACATAAAACGAACACGTTGTGGTTAAAGCCTAAAATCCCCAGCAGAGTCGCCATGCTGTCGCGCCCCATGTTTCTCGCGAAAAGCGGATACAACATGTGACGGCTCTTAAGGATTTATTGTGAAAGAAGAGTCGCCACCTAACGATTTGAGGTGCGTTAGGGCATCGTTCTAAGCTAAAAGTATGCTTAATTACCTAAGTTACCAGAGTCGGGNATATATAATTTTTTTTTATTTTTACAAATACAATATTTGAAAAGCTTACTTTTTTTCTGTTCATTTTGTAAGAGCACAAGAGATTTTATTTCCTCGAAAATTTATAACAAAAGAAATATCAACTTTTTTATTAAATTAATACTATTTTCGACTTAAAAAAAAACATAATATTCAACAACTCATAGCATAAAATATGATGAAATAACAAATATAGCCTTCATTCGAATTTGAATGGAGGTAATACCTTTAAAAAGAAACTTACAAACTATTCTTATTTTGCTGGTTTAATATTTTAATCATGAGATGTTATTGTTACCTTTTAACTATAATATTTCTTATCGAATCTTGTCTGGCCTATAATGGCAAATTACATAGAAATGATTTTACTTTCTTTATGAAGTGTACGAATTAGAAAGTAGACCTTAAAAAGCATCTCATGTGACATTTTATATTCATTCCTAAAACTAATTGTTCTTATTAATTGCTTTTTTCTTCTTCTAAGTCTCTGTATCTTTTGACAGTTAAATCATTGCTTAAATTTTTATTTATTTTCATGTTAAAGATTTAATTAATTTAAATTCGTGTCATGTAAGATTTATTTAAGAAAAAAACGCTTTCTAACATGATCCGTTCATATCTAGAGCTTAAACATGAAATATATTGTTAAGGATGAATGAATCTCATATACCCCATCGCAATTCTTATTGGTATGTTAGCTCAAGTTTTCTCTCTAATAATATTGTTTCACTCACTTTATATTATTCAAAA
>JACEIK010004093.1:93521-108470 GCA_018107945.1 Datura stramonium
ACTTTGAAGTATTTCAAAATAGGGTTTCTTCCTTTCTTACAGTGGTACCCTAAAGGGAGTAATTTTTCCCTTGTGGGTTATGCTGATTATGTAGGTTATCTGGTTGACAGAAAGAGTACAACAGGTATGACTCACTTCGTTGGACCATGTTTAATATCCTAGTCCAAAAAGAAGAAAAACTATGTAGCTTTATCCACTGTTGAGGCTAAATATATGGCAGTTGGATCATGTTGTGCAACAGTTGTTATGGATTAAACAACAACTAATAGATTTTGGCATTGATGTTGAATGTGTTCCAATTTTGTGTGATAATACTAGTGCCATAAATATTGCTAAAAATCCTATTCAACATAAGAGAACCAAACATATTGACATTAGACATCATTTTCTTAGAGATAATGTTGAGAAAGGTCATATCTCTATCATGTTTTATTCTACTGAAGAGCAAATTGCTAATATATTTCCCAAGGTTCTAAGTAGGGAGCACTTTGAAAGGAATATGTTATATTTGGGGATGATTAAGATTGCATAAGCCTCCTTCAATGATTGGCTAAATTAAGGGGATCACCCATTTATTGGTCAATTTGCTATTCAATTTAGTCTTGCACATTTGATTGTCCATCCCAATTCCAGTTTATTGATCTTATTCTAACACAATATTATATTAAATTGTGCAGTGGTAGGGGCTACAGATGCAGATGCAAACCTTGGTGAAGCTGTCAGGTATGTGCTATTTTACACTAAGTAAATAGTGAGTACTGTGATATGTTTGAGCTTTCCTATTCCATTCAATTATGACTTTTCTTAACCATCTATCTCAAAAGCTGAAACCGTCACATCATCCACCTTCTCTCTGTATAATATCACATCCTCTCACATGTTCCACCTTCCCTTTGTCTCTTATAACTGGTGTTGGTGGATGAAGTTAAGATCACAAGATCCTTTTTATTCTTGAGATACTTCATCTTAAAGTTCCTTTCTGAAAACCTTTTCTAAGCCTAGCCATGGAAACTCCATCTTCCTCCACCAGCAAAGTCCCTACTGATACTTTCCCACCCGAGTCTCGTGACATTGTGGTGCACGAAATAGAGACTCAACCAACAAGAGTTCCTTTTCCCATTCCCTTCAAAAAGGAAGATTTTGTAGCATGGAATGCTTATAAAAACCAATTCTCCACTTCATCTGCTATGCCTTCTGACATTTCCCCTTCTTCTAGTCCTATATGTGAAGTCGCTCCTCTTCAATTGTTACGATCCAAACATAGTCCCGGATAGAGACATGGAATCTAGAACCATAAATGACTCCAAGTCGACCCATGACATGAACATAACAACTAAAGCTCAATATAAATAATTTCGGAAAAGAAGTTAACGTTGAAATAGCCGAAAGTATGAAAATTTAATAACATAAGGACAACAAAAAACATAACTCAGATTCGAAGTTGAAAACATACTATGTATTATAAGCCTTTAACATTATGAAGAGCTGATGGGACAAGACCCCAACTAGCTCACCAATAAACTGAAACGGAAAGATACTAATAACAAACTGACTGGAAGGTCCTCGAAGGATGAGGACTCACCAACAAGCTGGATGTGCTAATTGTGAGAGCTCACTAGCGGTAAGACTGAACCTAAACATCCGAGCCTGTATAATGAAATGATACAGCATAGAGTATGCGGTCAGTACTTGAAATGTACCGAATATGCAAGGTAAGTAAAACCGCTAAGTAAGTAAAACTGAAATCATGCATATTATAAAATATTTGATAAGATGTTGAGAGAAGTCTTGCATGTTATGATCTAAAAACATGATTTAACCATAACTGAATCGAATGAGCCAAAGCTGAAACTGATGATCATAAGTAAAACTGAACATTGGGTCAAACCTACTGAAAACATAATATCATGAATGATGAACATGAATTACTAAAATCATGAGGAACAATGGGAGACTTGTCATATAACCGATAATACCATGATAGAGCTTACGTAGTCCAGACTATTATACTTAAGTGGGCAGAGCCATCCAAATCCTTGTCAGGGCTAAGAGAGCTACCATGATATCAATATCAAGTTGAAGGCCCCTCGGGACAGGGAAAGCTCACAAGGGAGGTCCTAAAAAATCTGAATAAACCTACGTTGGCACGTAGTTTTGAGGTCCAGGGTTAGCTGAATCCTTAGCCTACTCGGTGCTAAACACTACTCCCAAAGATATGCATATGATCTCAATCTTTTTTCAACAAAGATAAACCATCATCTTTCAACTAAGCTGAATCATAATAGTACATG
Source organism: Datura stramonium (assembly GCA_018107945.1). Taxonomy (NCBI): domain Eukaryota; kingdom Viridiplantae; phylum Streptophyta; class Magnoliopsida; order Solanales; family Solanaceae; genus Datura; species Datura stramonium. The sequence continues at coordinate 95,813 of JACEIK010004093.1, forward strand.
CATTATCTGAAAAAATAACATGAGGAGCCTTGGCTCAAACCACACCACAAGCTGAAAAGTGGGAGTCTAGACTCCAAAAAACATGTCGTAAGCTAATATCATAAAATTGAAGTAAATCATGAAACATACTTGATCATATGGGCTTGACCAAACTTAAACATGCTTTGAAATATACTTGATAGACAAAAATCATGGATATAGACATGGGTAATTCGAAATCATATTCTCACCATAGACATTTCATCATACTTGAAAACATAGATCATAATCTCAACTCTTCATGAACATATATATTTGGACATCTTATGTTTAAAACTTTGAAATCACAATTTGTAATTGAAATCATTATAAAACATGTCCATGAATCTTAAAACAACATTAGAAACATGAATAGAATCGACCCATGATAGATACATAGAGAATTTTCACAAATTGGGTTAGAATCCCATGGAATCATCAATCTTGAATTTCATGAATTTAGAAGAGGATTTGGGCATGAGAGTGAAGGAATACTCTTATTCATAACCCTACATACCTGGGTACTTTGATTTCACAATCTCCCTTGAAAACTCAAGTGAATTAAGGAAGAACCTAAGAAATCCTCCTGCTTGATCTCCAATGAACTCCTTAATATACATGCATGGAATGGGAAGACTTAGAATATATAGGTTAAGCACTCCTAAAACCCTCCTAACTTAGCTTAAAATGACGTAGTTTAGGGATTAGGAGCTTAGGAATTACAAATTTACCTTACTAGCTTCGCAGGAAATACATATTGATAGGGGTAATGACTCATCCAACGGGTCGTCCTTAGGTCCAACGAGTCTTTACTTCGCTCATTACTTCAATCAATTTTTCAGACTTAGGTCTACAACCACGACTGGACAGGATGAGTCGTTACATGACCCAACGACTCCTCACTTATGCCCATTGTCACCACTGTTCGCAACTACTTACCTTCAGGAAGTCTTCCCAACAGGATCATACCACGACTTGTTGTTCGCTACCATAAGTCGTATCACAACTGACAAAACAACTCCAACAACAACTACTTGCAACCACCCAATACATTTACCAACGAGTCGTTCCATGGCTCATTGGTCCTGGACCTGTCGCCAACATTCTCACCACGATAGGAACCCACGGTCTGTGGGATCTTCCCACAACTTGTACAGCGGGTCATCCTAAGATAATTTTTCAACTTTTCTGTTGCACATCCTTTCAACTCCCCAATCTAGTCTTAGGCACTTCCAGGGTATTACAATATCTCCCCCTTGGGAACATTCATCCTTGAATGTGGAGTAAACATATTGAATACTGGGGAAAAGATCTTCCATCCCAAATACTAAATATCTGAAGCTGAGAACTGACAGAGTGACTGACTCCGGACTAAATTACATGACTAGACTGAATTCATAAATCACACATACATGAACTGACATGAAAGAAACTGGTATGCATGAACTGAACACAAAACTGAACAGAGTACTAAGGAGAAAACTGATACCTCAAGCTGGAACTGGGTCGGAAGGGAAAAGATGCGGGTATTTAGCCATCATATCTGCTTCGGCTTCCCAAGTAGCTCCCTCAACATGTTGATTTCTCCACAGAACCTTTATTAAAGCCACCTAATTATTTTTTAGCTTCCGAACCTGAAGATTAAGGATCTCAAGTAGAACCTCTTCATAGCTAAGAATATCCCTCACACCTGCGTTCTCCACTTAAACAACCAAAGTCGGGTCACCCATGCACTTCTTTAAAAGTGATACATGAAAAACTAGATGTACTGAAGCCAATTCTGAGGGAAACTCCAACTCATAAGCCACCTTGCCAACACTCCTTACAATCCTGTACGATCCAACATAGCAGGAACTAAGTTTCCCCTTCTTTCTGAATCTCATCACTCCCTTCATGGGAGACACCTTTAGAAACACCCAATCATCAACTTCGAATTCAAGTTCTCTCCTCCTCACATACACATAGGACTTTTGATGTCTCTGAGCTATTTTCAACCTTTCCCTTATAAGCTGGACCTTCTCCATAGCCTCATAGACTAAATCAGGCCCTATCACCATAGCTTCACCGACTTCAAACCAACTAATAGGCGATCTACATCTTCGCCCATAAAGAGCCTCAAACGGAGCCATCTGAATGATGAAATGGTAGCTGTTGTTATATGAAAACTCAATGAGAGGTAAATGTTCATCCCAAATACCTTTAAAATCAATCACACATTCTCTAAACATTTCCTCAAGAGTCTGAATAGTCCGCTTAGCCTGACCATCTATCTGCGGGTGAAAAGTTGTGCTAAGCTTGACCTGAGTACCAAGCTCCTTCTGAAATGATCTCCAATACTGGGAGATAAACTGAGTCCTCTATCTGATATAATGGACAAGGGCACTCCATGCAACCAAACTAACTCCCAAATATACAATTTGGCATAATCCTCCGCTGAATCAGTAGTTTTGACCGATAGAAAATGAGTTGCCTTAGTCAACCTGTCTACAACCACCCAAATAGAGTCATACTGTCAACGGGTACGAGGCAACCCTGTAATGAAGTCCATATTGATTTTCTCTCACTTCCAAGTAGGTATACAAATGTCTTGAATCATACCTCCAGGTATTTGATGCTCAACTTTCACTTGTTGACAATTCAAATACTTAGCCACAAACTCTGCTATGTCCTTCTTCATTCCATTCCACCAATAGACTTCTCGTAGGTCACGGTACATCTTGGTGGCACCTAGATATATAGAATAGATGGAACCATGAGCCTCGTGCAATACCCAATCTCTCAATTCATCAACATCGAAAACACACAAATGACCCTGATATCGTAGTACACCATATCCCCCTTGGGAGAAAACCTCCATCTTCTAATTCTGAATCGTTTCCTTTAAATTTACCAAAATAGAATCCTCGTCTTACCTAGCCTTGACTTCAATCACTAAAAAAGATTTTGATCCATTCTAAATAATGATACCACCATTTGTCGAGTCAACAAGAAGAACTCCTAGTCGTGCCAGCCGATTCACATCCTTAACCAACTCTTTCCTCCCCTCATCTACATAAGACATACTCTCTATCAAAATCCTGCTAAGAGCGTATGCCACTATATTAGCCTTGCCTGAATGATAAAGGACACTCATATCATAATCTTTAAGAAGCTCCAACCACCTTCTTTGATGTAGATTTAGATCCTTCTGAGTAAACACGTATTGTAGGCTTTTGTGATCTATAAAAACATCCACATGGGCCCTGTATAGATAGTATCTCCAAATCTTCAAGGAAAATACTATCGCCACCAACTCAAGGTCGTGAGTCAGATAGTTCTTTTCATGGACCTTAAGTTTCCTAGAAGCATAGGCTATAACCTTACCGTAATGCATCGATACACAACCAAGGACGATCCTCGAGGCATCACAATATACCACAAATCCATCGGTACCCTTAGGTAGAGTCAACACTAGTGTTGAGGTGAGTCGAGTCTTCAACTCTTGGAAGCTCTTCTCACATTCCTCTGACCATTGAAACTTTACTTTCTTCTGGGTCAACTTAGTCAACGGTGCTGCAATGGATGAAAACCCTTCAACAAACCTCCTGTAGTAACCAGCTAAACCCAAGAAACTCTTGATATCTGAAGGACTAACTGGTTTTGGCCAATTTTTCACAGCTTCTATCTTTTGAGAGTCCACCTGCACACCCTCACTTGACACTACATGACCAAAAAATGCTATTGAGTTCAGCTAAAACTCACACTTGCCAAATTTAGAATACAGCTGGTGATCCTTAATAGTCTGTAGCACCACCCTCAAATGAGCGGCATGCTCCTCCTCTCTCTGAGAGTATATGAGGATGTCATCTATGAACATGATCATGAACATGTCCAAGTATGGCTTGAACACCCTTTTTATCAAATCCATAAAAGTTGCAGGAAAATTCATTAGTCTAAAAGACATAACTACAATCTCATAGTGACTATATCGAGTCTTGAAAGCTATCTTCGGGATGTCACTCTCTCGAACTCTGAGCTGATGATATCCGGATCTGAGGTCTATCTTTGAGAAACACTTGGCACCCTGAATTTGGTCAAACAAGTCATCAATTTTGAGGAGGGAATACCTGTTATTTATTGTAACATTTTTCAACTGCCAATAATTGATGTACATCCAAAGAGAACCATCCTTCTTTTGGACAAAAAGAACATGTGCACCGCACGGGGATTTGCTAGGTCCGATGAGATCCTTGTCTAAGAGGTCCTTCAACTCCTTTAGCTTAGCTGGAGCTATTCCGTAAGGAGGAACAAATATAGGTTGCGTATCGAGAAGAAGGTCAACACCAAAGTCGATCTCTCTCTCAGAAGGGATTCCTGATAGATCATCCGAAAACATCTCTGGATACTCACACACTATAGGAACTGACTGGATAGTCGGGGTCTAGATGTAGTATCCTTAACCTTAACTAGATGGTACACGCAACCCTTAGAGATCATCTTTTTGGACTTAAGGTAAGAAATAAAACAACCTACAAGCACAACTGAACTACCCTTCCACTCTAGGACTGGCTCACCTAAAAATGGGAAATCTACCGCATGGGTTCTATAATTTATTAAAGCATAACATGCATGTAGCCAATTCATGCCAAAGATAACATCAAATCTATCATGGCTAACTCTACTAAGTCTGTGGAGCTGACATTCAAAAGGACTGTGATAGGGCAATTTTTGTATACCCATCGAGCTATAATTGAATCACTGACTGGAGTAGAGACTGAGAAGGGTTCTGATAAGATTTCAAGACTTACTCTGAAACTACCAGCAGCATAGGGCGTCACTAAAGATAAAGTAGCCCCTAGATGTAACAATAAATAAACATCAAGGTGAAATACTCGCAACATACCAGTGACTATATCCGGAGAAACCTCCTGCTCCTAACAAAATACAAGAGTATAAAACTTGTTCTGATGCTGACCACCACCTGCGCTAGTGAATGCACCCTGCTGAGCTGAGTGTGCTAGCATGGCTACTGAACTAGTAGTTGGGTCTCGGCCTCTACCATGACCCTGCCTAGCTACTGGACAATTCCTGAGTATATGTCCAGGCTTCCCACACCCGAAACAAGCACCCGTACTTGCTAAGCACTGACCAGTGTGCCTCCTACCACACTTGTCATAACCTAGAATGCTAGGCTATATAGGTCTGCTCCCTTGACCTTGGGAGCCTGATGCTCATCCCCTCTGCACATGTATAGACTTGGATGGTACACTCTCTACTAACAGCACCGAGGCTGATGATCTCTAGAGGATCTGCTGACGATGCCCACCACTAGGCCTCTATCGGGAAAACCCAAAACTATCGGTTCTGGCCCTCTTAGCCTCCCTCTCTCTCTCATTCACCTGCACTGCCTCTATCTGTTAGGAGTATAGGACCAACCGTGAGAAGTCAATATCCTGATAAAGCATCGCGGTTTGGCAATCTTTAACCAAATAGTCTGATATTCCATGCACGAACCTACTCACTCGAGCCCTCTAAAAAGGCCATTTTTGGTGCATATTTGGACAAGCGGGTGAACTCTAAAGCATACTCCTGGACTGTCATGTTGTTTTACCTCAAATTCACAAACTCAGCTGCCTTAATTTTCCTCTTCTCTCAGGGAAAGAATCGGTCCAGGAATGTGGTAAGAAACTCATCCCAACCATTAGGATCCGCTCCAACTCCCCTCCTATCCTTCCATTGTCTTAAACAGATATGAGCCACCCCTTTCAACTGATAAGAGGCTAGATCTGCACTTTCCTCCCCTATCACCCCCATAATCTGGGTGATCTTCTAGATCTCATCAATAAACTCATGTGGATCCTCATCCACTCTCGATCCAAGGAACTTAGGGGGATTCATCTTGAGAAAGTCCATAACTCTCGTTGCTGCCGCATTCCCATTCTGGAGAACATGAACCGCCGCCTGCTAGTTGACTTAGGATGTCAATACCTGTGCTAACATCTGGATGGCTGCTCTAAAATCGACATGGGCAACCTGCTCAGGCACATGATCCTTGGGTCTGGTGGGCCTGCTGGTGCCCATCTCCGTTGCCATTCTCATGGTCATTTCCGTTTCCATTCCTTCTTTCATTAACTCGACAAGGAGACATGATTCTGAAATGCGTATAGCACGAGTTAGAAATATAAAGAGATATTTCATTGCACGACATAGATCATGAAAGAAGGAAACTTTCCTAAAACATTTCTTAGACTCTTCGTCATAAGTGTGGTGCACTTCACACCCATGAAAAAGACTCTACTTAATGCGGCTTTTAGACACCCTAGGATACTTCAAAACCTAATGCCCTGATACAAAATTTGTCATGACATGAACATGGGCCCAGACCGAGACACGGAACCTAGAACCATTAATGGCTCCAAGTCGACCCATGGCATGAACATAACAACTAAATCTCAACATAAATAATTGCGAAAAAGAAGCTAATGTTGAAATAGCAGATGTCTGAATATTTAATAACATAAGGACAACGGAAAACATAACTCAGATCCAAAGTTGAATATATACTATGTCTGATAAGCCTCTAACATCCTGACGAGCTGATGGGACAAGATCCCAACTAGCTCACTAATAAACTGAAATTGAAGGATACTGATAACAAACTGACTGGAAGGTCCTCGAAGGATGAGGCTCCAACAAGTTGGATGTGCTAACTCTGAGAGCTGACTAACGATAGGATTGCCTGAACGTCCGAGTCTATGATGAAATGATACAACATAGAGTATGTGGTTAGTACTTGAAATGTACCGAGTATGCAAGGTAAGTAAAATCACTAAGTAAGTAAAATTGATCATGCATATCATAAAATATTTCATAAGATGTTGGGAGTAAGCCTTGCATGTTATGATCTAAAAACATGATTTAAACATAACTGAATTGAATGACCCAAAGCTAAAACTGATGATCATAAGTAAAACTGAACATTGGGTCAAACCTGCTAAGAATATAATATCATGACTGATGAACATGCATAACTAAAATCATGAGGAATAATGGAAGACTCGTCATATAACCGATATTATAACGATAGAGCTTACATGGTCTCAACTATTATACTCAAGTGAATAGAGTCGTCCAAAGCCTTGCCAGGGCTAAGGGCACTACTATGATATCAATATCAAGCTAAAGCTCCCTGGAGGTCAAGGAAATCTCACAAGTGAGGTCCCAAAAATTCTGAATAAACCTAAGTTGGCACGTAGTTCTGAGGCCCGGGGTTAGCTGAACTCTTAGCCTACTCGGTGCTAGACACTACTCCCAAAAATATATATATGCTCTCCATCATTTTTCAATGAAAGTTGAACCATCGTCTTTGGACGAAGCTGAATCATAACAGTACATGCATTATCTGAAAACATAATATAGGGAGCTTTGGCTCAAACCATACCATGAGCTGAAAAGTGGGAGTCTAGACTCCAAAATCATATGGTAAGCTAATATCATGAAATTTAAGTAAACATGAAACATACTTGAACATATGGGCTTTCCCATACTTAAACATGCTTTGAAATAGACTTGATAGACAAAAATCATGGATATAGACATGGGTAATTCAAAATCATATCCTCACCATAGATGTTTTATCATACTTGAAGACATAAATCATAATCTCAACTCTTCATGAACTTACATATTTGAGCATCTTATTTTTAAAACATTAAAATCATAATTTGTAATTAAAATCATTATAAAACATGCCCATGAATCTTAAAACAATATTAAAAACATGAATAGATTCGACCCATGATAGATACATAAAGAATTTTCACAAATTAGGTTAGAACTCCATGGAATCATCAACCTTGAATTTCATGAATTTAGAAGAGGATTTTGGCATGAGAGTGAATGAATACTCTCATTCATAACCCTACATGCCTGGGTACTTTGATTTCACAATCTCCCTTGAAAACCCAACTGAATTGAAGAAGAACTTAAGAAATCCTCTAGCTTAATCTCAAATGAACTCCTTAATATTGCATGAATGGAATGGGAAGGCTTATAATAGGTTAAGCACTCTTAAAACCCTCCTAACTGAGTTTAAAACAACGTAGTTTAGGTTTTAGAAGCTTAGGAATTATGAATTTATCCTTTACTAACTTCGCAGGAAAATACACACTGTCAGGCGTAACGACTCATCCAACAGGTCGTCCTTAGGTCCAACGAGTTGTTACTTCACTCAATTTTCAAGACTCAGGTCTACAACTGCGAATGGATAGAATGAGCCATTACTTGTCCCAATGACTCATCAGTTCTGCCTGTTGTCACCACTGCCGGCAACTACTTACCTTCTACAAGTCTTTCCAACGAGATCATACCACGACTCGTTGTTCGCTATCACGAGTCGTACCACAACTTGTGTCAGTCACCTTGACAAAACAACTTCAAAAATGGATGCTTGCCGCAACCCGTTACACTTACCAATGAGTCATTCCATGGCTCCTTAGTCCTGGATGTGTAGACCAACATTCTCACCGTGATAGAAATCTACGGTCCCTTGGAGCTTACCAAGACTCATACAACGGGTCATCCTAATATAATTTTCCAACTTTTCTATTGCATATTCTTTCAACTCTCAGGTCTAGTCTTAGGCACTTCCGGGGAATTACATCAATCTATTGATAATGATGGGATTCCTATTGCTGAGCTAATTTCAAAGAAATTTTGATCTCAATTGAGGAAGACGTCTAGGTCATCAATTCCTATTCCTACCGATGAACCATCCAATGAAACCCCTTCACCATCTATTTCAACTAGGGTTCCTCACACTAGAACTTGAAAACGTCAAGAAGAAGTCATTCTTGAAAAAGCTCTTTAAGAAAGTAAGAAGAAGAAACATTCTAAAATGCCATCTTCTTCAAAAGAAGTTTCGTCTTCGGACGATTTTTTGCTTAGAAAGGTTTGAAGGTCGACAGTGGTGAAAAGGTCCCTTTCAAAAACCATGAAATATCCTCCTTCCTCTTCCAAATCTGCTTCTAAATCTCTTTCCACACCTTCTCACCAACCTATTTCTCCACCTGCTTCAAAATCTCCTTCCAAAACTCCATCTAAATATGCCTCTAAAACTCCCTCTCGATCCTCTCCTCAAACTTGTTCTTCAAAACGGGTTAGTCAACATATTCCAATCCTAGAGTTTGACTCTGAAGGAACATATGAAAATGAGTCTGGTGGGGTAGACACTTTTGGGATTTCTGACCCTAAATTGCTCCATATTCCACATTTCCAAAAAAGGGAGATCCTCAAGGGAAGGGTTGTGACGGGCTATGGTGGATCTGAGATGGACATACTACTAGCAAAACTGGAGGTCCAAGGGTGGACTGATATTTTTCTTCAGGGTGATGTGCAAAGAAAATTGGAAAAACCTAATGCGCTAGAGTTTTATACAAATGGTGAAGAGAAAGGGTTGATGTTCTCTTCCTCTGTTAGGGGAGTTTCTTTACGCTTAGTAGCTAAATATGTGGGGAGAATTTTGCAGGTTCCAATCGGTGGAAGGGACCATTATGTGAAGTTTGAGTGGTCACCTCCGAACAATATGGCTTTTGCACTTGATATTTGCAGGATATTCTTTAGTAAACCTTCACTTGTTCAACATAGGAGGGTTATGAAGAGGGAAATGTCACCCCTTCACTAGCTGTATTTTGATGTGGTACACAAGACTATTTTACCATGAAAGAAGAGACACACTGAGGAAAATTATCTTGATCTTACTCTAATGGAGTTTCTTGATACCGAGGTCAAGATAAACTTATCTAGTCTCATTATTAAAAACATGCAGAGGGTGCTTCAAACTGACGAGAGGGGTCATGCTCTTCCTTATGAGTTTTGGTTGGCTGCCATTTTCGAGGATTACTCCGTTCCTGTTCAAGTTTGGTCTCTCCAAACTACCAAAGATGTTTTGGATCAAGTGAACCATGTCAACTTACTTGCTTCAATGAAAAAGGAAGAAAACCCTTTGCAACGTCTGAGACTTGCTTTGGCTGATAAAACTACTAAATTGGACAATTCCAAAGCTGATCATGAGAGGGAGAAGGTTGTCTTGTAGGCAAAGATTGATGAACTGGAACTGACTCTTGTTAAAGAAAGAGTTGACCATATGGATGCTATTCATAAGTTGACCAAGTTTCTTCCCTCTGCACCTTCCTCCTAATCCTTCCATTCTCCAATTTCCAGCCTATCTTTTTGTTTCCTAGTCTTGTTGTTCCTTTTGTTGTTTCTTGTTTCTTAGTTGATTCCTTATTCACTGTATTATTTTGTGTCATTGTAGCATGATTAATGGCAGTGGAATAAAAGGGTTCTCTTTTGCTTATATTGATTCTTGACTCTACACTATTTAATACTTCATTGTGTTTTCATGAGATTGATATCTGATTGTTTTAAAGATAGCCCTGGACTTAAAACCACCCACTTTTAGAAGTCTGGAAGGCGGCGCCTAAACTAGTCGGACTTTCTTGAATCGATAGGGAAGATAAGGCGTTAGCGGACCGACTTGACAGGACCCTCCTTTTCTCTATCTAACTCGGCGTGCGCTCCTCGCTTCTTTCAAAGCGTGCCCCATTCGTTCTGCTCGCAACAATCCAATAATTTCTCCGGGTGAAAAAATATTAGACATTCCATCTTCTGAAACCCTTCCTTATAGAAGGCTTTGGCAAGCAATTGATCGCTTGGACTTAGAACTGGTCTTGGAAGGAAGCAAAAAAAGGAGAGACTAGTAGAGCTCTTCTTTATCAACGGCATTCTCCCTTCTATATATCTGAATTATGAAACTTTCTCCCCGAACTGCCTAGTGGCCATAAGTTGTTTAGCATTTCAAATTGGCCTTCTTTTCGATGATGCCAAAAGGGGGAAGAATATAGGTTGGTAATATTTATAACTTATATGACTGACTAGTTTCGATCAAGTGTTTTATCTCTTGGTTCTACAGGTAGATATCATTGAGGGCACAGGAGAAAGGAGTTTCTTATCATCAAAAAGGGGAAATTTGTTAGGATATATGTAGTTTTGATGATTGATAAAGATGTTGAAACATGTCAATTGAGCTATTCCAAGGGAATGTAAAGTTCACTATCTAAAGGAGCTGAAATGGCAATAATATAATGTCTAGTTAAAGATAAGTTGCACGCATCAAGAGATGGTTAAGCCATATCATACAAGCTCAGCGAAATAAACATGTGCTGATTTGTAAGAGTTGGAGTTTAATTAAAACACAAGAAAGCCAAGAGATAGACTTGAAGGACTCCTACTTGGAGTGAACCTCTAAGGCAGGTAAAGGTTATTGTTGCAAAGAGATTGAAAGAGAAAAGAACTCTTTGAAGAGTTGTATATATATAGAAGTGGAACTTCCTAAAGAAAGTTGTGCACTTACAAAGAGAGAAAAAGGAAATCTGCAAAGGGTGAGATGTTGCAACATTTGAAGTGTGAAGAAACTCAATTAACAAACTTTGTTCTAGTAAAGTAACAGGATAGAGTTAGAAATCTTGTATTAGGAGTTGGTCATTGAATTGTAATTGATGTAATCTTGATTCAGTAAGTTATAAACTGGATTAAGAGGATTTTGTCTTCAAGTAGAGTATACTAGGAGAAGTTGGGGAAACATTCCTAGGGAGGAGTGTGAATAGCTAGGAATTAGAGTTTATAGTTCATTTAGGTTGCAAGTGTTGTAATATGCTGTTTGAAGAGGCTCTTTGAAGTTAGTGAAGTTGGAAAAAATCCTGTGGAGGTACAGGTCGTGATTTTTCACCTTTTGAGCCGGGTGTTTTCCACGCTAAAACTATTATGTTCTTTACTTACTGCATTTATCACCTTAAGTGAAACATGTTAGACAACCTATTTCATTTGTAGGCAAACAGTTAAGTTAAAGTTAAACATCTATATAGGTTGTGTAGATTATTAATTTATTTTATATTTTAAAAAATAAAGACAACAAAACAAAATTTATTTTATTTTATATTTAATTAGAATAATTAACATCTGGGGTAGGATTGTCTGTTGGTTTTTTTATGCAATTTTGATTAATTCATTTATTGAGAAAATAGACAGACTACCTGACCCTGTTCGTCGATTTTTCTAACTTTATGGCTGCGCAAACGTCTTTTTATGATTTTTCTCTTGCATCTCTTTTCTTCTTATCCTCCTCCTCGGGTGATTTCACCATTGCTATCCCACTCCTCCACTTCGACGAAGCGTCCTCTTAGGTTAATCACTCCCTCCTACAACCCCCACACTCCTGTGATCCTCCCCCCTCCGACAAGGTACGAATATACACCCTCCAACCACTTTTTAATTTGATTTTTTATGCAACGAAGTCCTTTAGTTTCTCTTATTGATATGAATGATTTATGTTAACATTTAGGTTTGAATGTGTGGAGAAAATGTAAATATTATTTTGTGAATATTGTCTTATTTGTAATGTTGAATGTGTGGAGAAATTTAGGTTTTGTTTATTTTAGTTTTTAGATTTATTGAATATTTTTAGCTAGCTAATATAGTTATAGTTAATTTTGTATATTTATGTTATATTTAGATAAATGAATTTGTTAATTTGAGACTTTAATTTGAATTCATCACGTTGTTAATTTTGAATTAGTAGATATAGGTTCTTCAAATTGTTAAT
>JACEIK010004093.1:127750-141791 GCA_018107945.1 Datura stramonium
GCATAATTTCTGTGAATGGTATCTCTCCTCCAACTCATAAGAAATTTCAAAACTTAGTAAAATAATATTAGTATTTACTTAAATTAGTACTCAAAGTCATGCAAATATCAATAAAAAAAAGTATAAATATTTCATAAAATCCTACACATCAACTCTCACCTTCACCTGAAACAATAGTCAGAAATTAGTTTGGGTATCACGTGAGCTTGGGTCCTTTTTATTTATAAAAGGATGAATTGGATCTCTTTTGTCTTAGAAAGGCAATGACAAGTTTCTTCTCATTTTTCAGTTTGGATATGGGGACTAGGTATAGGGTTGAAAACCTCATAATTTGTCTTACTTCTTGCTTTTTGTGAATATGACCCTGATGTATAATTTGCAAACTCAAGGTTTTTTTGTTGCTTTTAGCCAGATTTTTAATTATTCCTTATAATGACTTATTATTCTACAGAGAGAAGAGTACATGATTTATCTTGAACGTAGAATCAGTGCTTAGAGATCTCTTCTTATGCCCTACATCGTGTCTCTGACTAGAGTGACTTTCCTACATCGATACTAGTAGTTTAGAGGACTTGTTCCACTTAAATGTTCTTTCAAATCAGTTTTGGCTTTTTCTAGGTTCTTCCTAAGGGTCTAATTTCTTTTGAAAGTATGAGTTAATGTTTGCTTTTAAGTTAAGAAAACTAACCTCTGTCTTTTCTTTATCATTCTTTAAATCTGAATTTGCTATTAGTGTGATGATGTCTGTCATTTTCATAATCATCTAAGTCCAGGAGTGATTGCTCTTTGATTTCTATTGCTTGTTCCAATTCATCACTAGATGAGACTCTTATAGCTGCCAAAGGCCCTCTTTTTGGTACAAGAGGTTGATCCCTTTTTCTTTCCTTAGTCTTTGCTTCTTAATTTCATGTGTACTCTAGTTTCCATAGTGGACATTCCTTAATAAAGTGATTCAATTCACCGTAACACAAGCACTTTTGTTAACGGTTTTTATGGTGTTCCTCCCCTGATTATTGATCCCCTCTTAAAAATGCATTGAAATCTTCATGCAAGAAATGCTATGTTGTCTTCCTCAATAGATGTTGGTGGTTGCTTCGGGTGGAGTTGCCTTACGATTTTTCTTCGTCCTTGATTTCTAGCTAAGTATTGAGGGAATGAACTCTTGAACATCATTTGATATTTATTTTAGAGTTTTGAAAATTGATTCTGTAGAATTCTTATTAGACTCGTGTTTATACGTTCTTTTCTAACCGAATAGTGTTTCTTGTATTAGGTGTTGTGGTGAGATATTGTTTTGTGGAAATACCTTAGTGATTTATAGAACAAGGTTTGGCTAAGATTTTTATTGTCTCCTATAAGGTATTTTAAGGATCTTCTATTTCTCTTTTCGGCATGTTTGTTTTAAATTTTGACTCGTTATATATCGTTCTATGTGGTTGTCCTTAGTTCTATTGTTGTACTCTTATTACTATGATTGGTTTTCTATTTTGTGTTGATCCTCAGTGAAATGTATAACTCGGGATTGAGTATGGAGATATGTGATTGGTGGTACTTTTGCGGATTGGTTTGATACAGTGAATCTAGTATTGTGTTGTAAAATTCGGGTGACGGACTTTGTTCGGTTGTTGTGAGATATTTTGTGTGCATATATATATTTGATTAGTTTGTGCAGCCGTGAGAGCTTCTGGCAAGGCAAGTTATTGTATTGTTTGTTGCATCATATTACATTTATATTGTTACATATTATGGTTAACTATATATTGGTTATATGAGATGATTGTGGTTAAGATTATTGCCATTGTTGAGAGGCCTAGAATGAGGATATGTAAGGTGGTGTGAATTGATATTTGTGGAATTTTAGGTTGGGATTGAACTGTTGGTATATCTTCAATTTTCTTTTTGTTTTACAGTTTCTATCTACTCTATTGTCTCACATACACAACACATTTTTATATTGATGCCACGAGTTTGGGAACCCTGCTTTCATGCCTATCTGGTTGGCAGGTAGCTCGTTATCCTCGTAGTTGAGTGAAGGTCTATATTGTTGATAAGTTCATATTGTCCGGAGTTGCCTGTTGTTTCGATTTTGAGTGCTTATACTTTATTGGGTAGGTTGTAGCCCTATCCTGATTATGTATCTAATATTAAAATTTTAGAGGCTTGTAGACTTATGTTTTAGGTTGTATTACTATTGTAGGCCTTGTCATCCCTATTGTACAGTTATTCCAAATGGCATTGTCGGTCTTTTGTATATATGTTTGATTTTATATGCCAGCTTCTAATTTCAAGTTGTGAATAGTATGTAGATTAGCTTTTTCTTTATTGTTGTTGTAAGTTGGGTTGTGGTGTCGATTCTCGTTAGATCAGGCTTGCTTTATTAGTTGTTTATGTTAGTTAGTTGTAGGGTTCGCTCGATCAAGTGAGGCACTGAATGCCAGTCGCGCCTCTCCGAGTTTTGGAGTGTGACATCAATGCAATCGTGGCACTAATGTATCTTGTCATGAATACCTGACCAGATATCTATTTTTTAATACCGCGAAAGTTCCTAAAACTAGACTCGGGATTTTGAATGTGATTAGCAAAAAATCTAAAATATTACCTCAAGACAACCCGTTGTACGAGTCCTGGGAACCTCCCATGGACTGTGGGTTCCTTTCGTGGTAAGGATGTTGGTCGATAGGTCCAGGACCAGGAAAAACAAGCCATGAAACGACTTGTTGGCCAGTGTAACAGGTCGCGGAAAGCAGTCATTATGGGAGTTTCCTTTGTAAAGGTGATTGGCACGAGTCGTGGTATGCTTCCTTTGGGAAGGCTTCTAGAAGGTAAGCAGCTGCCGACAGTGGTGGCAACGGGAGAAAGTGATGAGTCGTTGACGCAAGTAACGACTCTTCCTATCCAGTCATGGTTGTAGACCTGAGTCTGGGAAAATTGAGCAAAGCAACGAGTGAAGTAACGACCCGTTGGAGATAAGGAAGACCCATGGATGAGTCATTACTCCAGGCAGTATGTATTTTCCTGCGAAGTTAGTAAGGGTAAATTTGTAATTTCTTAAGCTCCTAAGCGCTATACTACATCATTTTAAGCTCAGTTAGAGGAGTTTTAAAAGGGTTTAATCTATTTTAACCTATTTCCTCTCCATGCATGTAAAACTAGAGGATTTTTAAGGAAGACCAAGCTTAGAACTCTCCAATTTCTTCTTTAATTCCTTTGGCCTTTCAAGGAAGAGTGTAAGACCAGATTCCCTGGTATGTAGGGTTATGAATGGGAGTATTCCTTCACTCCTATGCCCAAATCCTCTTCTAAATTCATGAAATTCAAGGTTAATGAATCTATGGGGTTTTAACCCAATTTGTAAAATTTTCTAAGTATCAGTCATGGGTAAATTCTATTCATGTTTCTAATGTTTGTTTTAGGATTCATGGGCATGTTTTATAATGATTTCGATTACAAATTATGAATTCAAACTTTTACCAATTATGATGCCCAATTATGAAAGCTCATGAAGAGTTGAGATTATGATCTATGTTTTTAAGTATGATGAAATGTCTATGATAAAAGTATGATTTCGAATTACCCATGTTTATATCCATGATTTTGACTATCAAGTCTAGTTCAAAGCATGTATAAGTTTGGGAAAGCCCATATGATCAAGTATATTTCATGATTTACTTCAATTTCATGTTATTAGCTTCTTAACTGTTGAAATGACGTCTATATAGATGAAAAGATTGAAAGCTCAAAATCGGTTACGCAACAGGCTAAGCCAGAAAGGAAGAAAGATTACTATTGTTGTTAGCAGTTACAGCAGAGAAAGAGAGAAAAGAGTTATCACATGGTTTTGGAGTCTAGACTCCCACTTTTCAGCTTGTGGTATGGTTTCAGCCGAGGCTCCTCATGTTTTCAGACTATATATGTAATGTTATGATTCAGCTTCGTCGAAAGACGATGGTTCAGCTTCGTTGAAAAATGATGGAGAGCATATGCATATTTTTGGGAATAATGTCTAGCACTGAGTAGGTTAAGGGTTCAGTTTACCCTATGCCTCATAACTACGTTCCAACGTAGGTATGTTCAGATACTTTGGGACCTCCCTTGTGAGCTTCCCTGTCGCTGAGGGACCTTCAGCTTGATATCGATATCATGGTAGCGCCCTTAGCCCTTGCAAGGTTTTGGACAGCTCTGCCCACTTGAATGTAATAGTCGAGACCACGTAAGCTCTATCGTGGTGATGTCAGTTATATGACGAGTCTCCCATTGTTCCTTATGATTTCAGTAATACATATTCATCAGTTATGATATTATGTTTTCAGTAGGTTTGACCCAATGTTCAGTTTTACTTATGATTATCAGTTTCAGCTTTAGGTCATTCGATTAAGTTATGATGCTCAGCTATGTTTAAATCATGTTTTCAGATAATAACATGCAAGCCTTACTCTTAGAATCTTATGATGAAATGTTTTATGATATGCATGATTTCATCTTTACTTACTTAGTGGTTTTACTTACCTTGCGTACTTGATATATTCTAAGTACTGACTGCATACTCTATGTTGTATCATTTCATGATACAGGCTCGGACGTTTAGGTTCAGTACCGCCACTAGCCAAATCCTCAAAGTTAGCATTTTTCTCAACTTGTTGGTGAGTCCTCATCCTTCGAGGACCTTCTTAGCAGTTTATTTTCAGTTTCAATCTATTAGTGAGGTAGTTGGGGCCTTGTCCCATCAACTCATCAGATTATAGAGGATTATCATACATAATATGTAATCAGCTTCGGATCAGTGTTATGTATTCCGTTGTTAAGATATTATTAAATATTCAGACTTCTGCTATTTCAAATGTTAGTTTTTCCGCATCATTTATGTTAAGCTTTAGTTGTTATGTTCGTGCAGTGGGTCAACTTGGAGCCATTTGTGGTTCTAAGTTCCGTGTCTAAATTCAGGCCTATGTTCGGGCCATGACAAACTTGGTATTAGAGTATTAGGTTTTGAAGTATCCTCGAGTTTTTGTAAGCCGCATTAAGTAGAGTCTTTTTCATGGGTGTGAAGTGCGCCACACTTATGACGAAAAGGCTATGAAAGATTTTAGGAAAAAATTTCCCTTCTTTCATCATCTATGTCGTGTGATGAAATGTCTCTTAATCCTTCTAACTCGTTCTATACACATTTGTAGAATCATGCCTCCTCACCGAGTTAACGGAAGAAGGAGAAACAGAAATAGCCATGAGAATGGCAATAGAGATGGGCACCAGTAGGCCCCACCAGCTCCCAAGGATCATGTGCCCGAGCAGGTTGCCCATGCTGAGTTTAGGGCAGCCATCCAGATGTTGCCATAGGCATTGACCACCCAGGTCAACCAGTAGGCGGTGGCTCATGTTCCCAGAATGGGAATGCGGCAACGGCAAGAGTCAGGGACTTCCCCAGGATGAATCCTCCTAAGTTCCTCAAATCAAAGGTGGACGAGGATCCACACGAATTTATTGATGAAATCTAGAAGATCACCCAGATTATAGAGGTGACAAGGGAGGAGTGAGAAGACCTAGCCTCTTATCACCTAAAAGGGGTTGCCCATATGTAGTTCAGACAGTGGAAGAATAGTAGAGCAGTTGGAGCGGGCCCCATTGGTTGGAATTAGTTTCTCACCGCGTTCTTCGATTGGTTCTTTCCCCGAGAGATATGGGAAATCAAGGCAGCTGAGTTTGTAAACCTAGGGCAGAACAACATGACAGTCCAGGAGTTGATGAGTTGGTAATTTACCAACTCATTAGGTTCTAAAACTTGAGTTTTTTCTTAGTCCTTGAGTTGATTATTTGAATTTTATGTCATTTTTGCTTTTGTTGTGTGCAGATGACTAAATGTGAATAAAAGAGCAAAAATAAGGGAGTGAGAGTAAATCGGCGGACCACAGGTGAAAACTGGCGAAACGCGAAGTGCCACCGGCGGTTCGCGAAGTGCCAGCGACGATTCACAGGTCCAATCGCTGAAAGACAACCAAAAGTTTTAGAAAATAGCCTGAAGATCCGGCGGTTCACAGACTGGCATCAGCGAAATGCTGGGTGAACAACCGATGTTCACTAGAATTGAGTAAGGATTCAGAAAAGATATCCGGTGGTTCACGGATTGGAACCGGTAAAACGCCGGTGTCTCTGCCGATTCCAGAACGGTGCTCAGGGGGTATAATCCTACCACACTGAAAAAGAGATAAAAAGTGCCCTACTTTTCAGGATATAAATAGAAGATAAAGTACTTTGTAATGAGATATGCAGAAGGAGAGATAGAAATAGAGATATTGAGAGATAACAAAGCATATATCATATCATTGTTTACCTTTTTAGATGCAGAACATTCTTTTAGTTGAAGTAGGGAGATTTTGATTAGAAAATTTGTAGAAAGTACTTTGCTCTATTTCTTCTTTGTACTAGTAAGTTTCAGCTATTGTTGAAAATTATTTTGTGAAGTTGATTTTTTCACTCTTGCTATTAAATTCAATGAAGCTATTGATGAATGTGTTTTTGAATTTCTTAACCATGAGTAGCTAATTTATTAACTAGAGGTGTGTGATGATGAATACTTAATTATATGGGGTATTGCTAGAGTCATCTTCATATTGTTCAAATAAGTGTAAATCTATTAGATTTTCTTCCATCTATAAAGGAAGATCCATTAATTATGATATGAGTCTATTTATTCTTGCTTAATTGTTGCTTGTAGAAGAATAAATAAGTATTAAAAGAGAATTTAGTAGTGGGTATGGATAAGAGATTGTGAAATTGGGATAGAAATAGCTGAAATTGCATTCTCATTCCTTATTAGAAGCTAATAGCTAGAAATTAGTGCAGTTGCTAATGCAAATTAAATCGGGCTGAGCTAAATCGTGACTAGAGGTTTGACAAAACTCTAGTAAGAGGTAATTAGAAGGCTAAAAAGCTGTAATTACCCACTTTTCGAGATTATTTACACTTGTTGAACTCGTAAGATGACCTGGCATGTCTCAATGTAGTTAGTATTTCATCTACACTACACCTCTGGTCTTTCATACTTTTGTTGATAACTTAGCTGATCTTGCTATTTTATTTCATTAAATCACCAATACAATTCACTGCAAATTTCAACCCCCCCCAACTTTATTTGTTTTTTTATATTAACTCTATGTGGTGCAAGCTAACGTCAATTTCTCAACTGAAACTTGTAACTATCATTTCCTAGTCCTCATGGGATTCGACCCCGGCACTCGTTGGGTTACTTGTTTTGATAGTTCGACCATTTATATTCCTTGCATTAAGGATATATTTTGGATATTATCAAGAGTACGTTTTGGAGTTCACCAGCATATCCAAATATGCTCCAGAGATATTGGTTGATCAGAGGGCTCGAGTGAGCAGGTTCGTGCATGGGATAGCAGGCTATTTGGTCAAAGATTTTCGGACCGCAATCCTTCATCGGGATATTAATTTCTCACGATTGGTTTTATACTCCCACCAGATAGAGGCAGTATAGGTGAGTGAGTGGGAGAGAGAGGACAAGAGGGCTAGGACCTACAGTTTTGGGTTCTCCCAGTAGAGGCCTGGTGGTGGGCATCATCAGCAGTCCCACCAGAGATCATCAGCCATGGCACCATCAGTAGCAAGTATGCCATCCAGATCTAGGTGTGACCAGAGGGGACGAGCGTCAGGATCTCGAGGTCAGGGGAGCAGACTTGTAGAGGGCAGAAAGCACACTGGTTAGTGCTTAGCAGGTACAGGTGCTTGTTTCGGATGTGGGAAGCCTGGACATATGCTTATAGATTGTCCAACAACTAGACATGGATAGGGTAGAGGCCGAGACTCAGCCACTAGTTCAGCAGTCCCACCAGCACTCTCAGCTCAAAAGGGTGCCTCTACTAGTGTAGGTGGTGGACAATAATGTCAGAACAGGTTATATTCCCTCGCATCTCGTTAGGAGCAGGAGACTTCACCCGATGTAATCACTAGTATGTTACGAGTATTCCACCTTGATATTTATGCATTATTACATCCAGGGACTACTTTATCTTTTATGACACACTATGTTGTTAGTAGTTTCGGAGTCAATCCCAAATCCTATTATAAACCTTCTCAATCTCTACTCAAGTTGGTGATTCAGTTATAGCTCGACGAGTATATAGAAATTTCCCTGTCACAATCCTTCACAAAGTCATCTCAGCAGATTTAGTAGATCTAATCATGAAAGATTTTGATGTTATCTTTGTCATATATTGGCTACATGCATGTTATGCCTCAGTAAATTGTAGAACATGTGTGGTAGAGTTTCGATTTTCGGTTGAGCCAGTCCTAGAGTGGAAGGGTAGTTCAACTGTGCCTATAGGTCGTTTTCATTTCCTACCTTAAGGCCAGAACGATGATCTCTAAGGGTTGCGTGTACCATCTAGTTCGGGTTAAGGATGCTACACCCGAAACCCCGACTAAGTCAGTTTCTATAGTGTGTGAATATCCAGAAGTGTTTCCAGTTGATCTACCAGGAATTTCTCCCGAGCGGGAGATCAACTTTGGCATCAACCTTCTTCCTGATACGCAGTCTATATCTATTCCTCCTTATAGAATGGCTCCAGCTGAGCTAAAGGAGTTAAAGGATCAGTTGAAGTACCTCTTAGACAAGGGTTTCATCAGACCAAGCAAGTCCCTGTGGGGTGCACCAGTTCTCTTTGTCCGGAAGAAGGATGGTTTCCTTCGAATGTGCATTGACTATCAGCACTTGAATAAGGTCACAGTCAAGAACAGGTATCCTCTACCCAGAATTGATAACTTGTTTAACCAACTTTAGGGTGCCAGGTGCTTTTCAAAGATAGACCTCAGATCTGGATATTATCGGCTTAGAGTTAGGGAGAGTGCATCCTGAAGACAGCCTTCAGGACTCGGTATGATCACTATGAGTTTGTAGTTATACTTTTTAGACTAACAAATGCTCCTTCAGTCTTTATGGATCTGATGAATAGGGTGTTCAAGCTATATTTAGGTGTGTTCATGATCGTGTTCATAGATGAATTCTCATATACTCTCGGAGCGAGGAGGAGCATGCCTCTTATTTGAGTATGGTATTACAGACTCTTAAGGATCGCCAGTTGTATATTAAAATCAGCAAGTGTGAGTTTTATTTGAACTCAGTAGCATTTTTGGTTCATATGGTGTCAAGTGAGGGTGTACAAGTGACTCTCAAAAGATAGAAGTTGTGAAGAATTGTCCTAGACCAGTTAGTCCTTCAGATATCAAGAGTTTCTTGGGTTTAGATGGTTACTACCAAAGGTTTGTTGAAGGGTTTTCATCCATTGCAGCACCATTGACTTAGTTGACCCAGAAGAAAATGAAGTTTTAATGGTCGAAGGCTTGTGAGAAGAACTTTCAAGAGTTGAAGACTTGACTCATCTCAACACAGGTGTTGACTCTACCTGACGATACCCATGGATTTGTGGTATATTGTGACTCATCGAGGATCGGCCTTGGTTATGTATTAATGCAACACGGTAAAGTATATAGCCTATTCTTTCGGCAGCTTAAGGTCCATGAAAAGAACTATCTGACTCATGACCTCGAGTTGGCAGAGGTAGTATTCGCCTTGAAGATTTGAAGATACTATATGTGCGTGGTCCATGTGAATGTGTTTACGGATCACAAAAGCCTACAGTACATGTTTATCCAGAAAGATCTAAATCTATATTAAAGAAGGTGGTTGGGAGCTTCTTCAAGATTATGATATGAGTATCCTTTATCATCCAGGAAAGGCTACTGTGGTGGAAGACACTCTTATCAAGCTTTCTATGGAGAGTGCGTCTCATCTAGATGAGGGAAGAAAAGAGTTGGTGAAGTATGTGCATCGGCTTGTACGATTAGGAGTTCGTCTTATTGACTCGACAAATTGTGGTGTCATTGCTCAGAATAGATCAGTATCTTCTTTGGTGACTGAAGTCAAGTCTATGCAAAAGGAGGATCCGGTGTTGGTAAAGTTGAAGGAAGCGGTTCAAACTCAGAAGGTGGAGGTTTTCTCCCAAGGGGGAGATAGAGTACTATGATATCAGGGTCATCTGTGTGTCTCGGATGTTGATGATTTGAGAGATCGTATATTTGATGAGGCTCATGGTTCTCGATATTCTATACATCTAGATGATACCAAGATGTACCATGACCTAAGGGAAGTCTATTGGTGGAGTGGCATAAAGAAGGACATAGCAGAGTTTGTGGCTAAGTGTTCGAATTGTCAACAAGTGAAAGTTGAGCATCACAGACCTGGAGATGTGCTTCAAGATATTTGTATCCCTACTTGGAAGTGGGAGGAGATCAATATGGACTTCATTACAGGGTTGCCTCGTACTCATTGACAGTATGACTCTATTTGAGTGGTTGTAGACAGGTTGACTAAGGCAACTCATTTTTTATCGGTCAAAACTACTGATTCAGCGGAGGATTATGCCAAATTGTATATTTGGGAGTTAGTTTGGTTGCATGAGGTTCCCTTGTCCATTATATCATATAGAGGTACTCAGTTTATCTCCAAGTTTTTGAGATCATTTCAGAAGGAGCTTGATACTCAGGTCAAGCTTAGTACAACTTTTCACCCGCAGACAGATGGTCAGGCTAAGAGGACCATTCAGAATCTTGAGGACATGTTTAGAGCATGTGTGCTTGATTTTAAAGGTATTTGGGATGAACATTTACCTCTCATTGAGTTTGCATATAACAACATCTACCATTCCAGCATTCAGATGGCTCCGTTTGAGGCTCTTTATGGGCGAAGGTGTAGATCGTCTATTGGTTGATTTAAAGTCGATGAAGCTACGTTGACAGGGAAAGATTTAGTTCATGAGGCTATGGAGAACGTCCAACTTATAAGGGAAAGGTTGGAAATAGCTCAGAGTCGTCAAAAGTCCTATGCTGATGTGAAGAGGAGAGAACTTGAGTTTGAAGTTGATGATTGAGTGTTTCTGAAGGTATCTCCCATGAAGGGAGTGATGAGATTCAGAAAGAAGGGGTAACTTAGTCCCACTATTTCATCCCATACAGGATTGTGAGACATGTTGGCAAGGTGGCTTATGAGTTGGAGTTGCCCTCAAAATTAGCTTCAGTATATTCGGTTTTCTAAATATCGCTCTTGAAGAAGTGCATGGATGACCCGGCTTTGGTTGTTCCAGTGGAGAGCATAGGTGTGAAGGATAGTCTTAGCTATGAAGAGGTTCCAGTTGAGGTACTTGATCTTCAAGTTCGAAAGCTAAGAAATAAAGAAGTAGCTTCAGTAAAGGTTTTGTGGAGAAATCAACATGTTGAGGGAGCTACGTGGGAAGTCGAAGCAGATATGATTGTTAAATACCCGCATCTTTTTCCTTTATGCCCAGGTCCAACTTGAGGTATTAGTTTCTCCTTAGTACTCTATTAAGTTCCCTATTTAGTTCATGTCTTCCAGTTTCTGCCATGTCAGTGCATGTATATTTGGTTTATAAATTCAGTTCAGTCGTGTATTTTAGTCCGAGGTCAGTTATTCCGTCAGTTCTCAGCTTTGGATATTTAGTATTTGGGATGGCAGATCTTTTCCCAGCTATTCAATATGTTTACCCCATATTCAATGACGAATGTTCCCAAGGGGGGATATTGTAATACCCCGAAAGTGCCTAAGACTAGACTAGGGATTTGAAATGTGATCAGCAAAAATATCTAAAATATTATCTTAGGATGACCCGCTGTACGAGTCGTGGGAAGCTTCCACGGACTGTGGGTTCCTATCGTGGTAAAGATGTTGGTCGACAAGTCCAGGACCAACGAGCCATGAAACGGCTCTCTGATTTTGGTCCTACTACCACCTTCTTTAAAAATTGTGTCATTGCTCATATCATTTCTACTACTCTACATACCTGGAAAGATTCTCTCACTACTTTGTCCACTAGAGATGTATTTGTTGTATATTATCTCCTCGTAAAATTGAAGATAAATTGACCAGAGTGGATTCTCAAATATTAAGACCGTGGAAGCGACACAAGCCTTCTTTATGGGATGATTGTCACTCTTATTCTAAAGGGCATTGGTGTTGACCTCTCAAAATACACTATGAAGGAGCTCTCCTCAATGTATGACAATCTAACATTTTCCAGCATGGAATATGTACTTGATGACGGAAAGTGGTATAAGAAAGCAAGTTACAAGCCCAACCTCAAGACAATTGTAACCGGTAGTTTCAGTGGAACCAATTCTGATGATACCCAGAGTATTGTTATTAACATTCTGCTGACAGAAGTTCAAGAAGTCAAATTAGTCTTTGGTGCAGTGGCAGGTGACCTGACCTGCACAGGTGTCATAACTCCTTGTCTTAGGCGATTTCTTATATGGCTCAAGTAAAGGTCAACTGACTCTCATTCAATATGAAGGAGTGAAATCCTTCAACTTAGTTCTGAAGCAAGTCGACTCTGTTGTCACTCGCGTTGAGATTTCAGACAATGAGTTAGTTGTTGCAGTCCAGAACTTTTACATCTGTCTGCGCAAACGCATTGAAAAATTATATCATTCCTTCTCTAAGTGAATCATTAATACTCTGAAATACTTCTTTGGTCAGTCGTAACTCTCTCTGCTCACCGTACTTTAATGTATTAAACTTTTTTTGCTCTTTTTGTGGGCATCAAACCCTTCCTCCCTCTCTTTTCTTGGTTTTACCCGTATTTTGATGATGAAGGGGGAGAATGCTTAATGTTTTTTTTTTGCTACTTAACTGTTTTGACTATGTTGCTGCTTAATTGTTTTGATTGTGTTGCTTAATTTTTTTTGTTCCAGCTATATTGTATGTTCTTGTCTGATGAAGATAGTTGACTACTTATTATACATTCTCGATTACCTCGATCAATAGTATTAAGAACCAGACACAGTTTTAGTGGATGTATGTTCCTTAAAATACAGCAGGAAATACCTTAAGTGACTAACTTAGAAAGAAAGGGGGGAGCATCAAGTAGGAGGGAGGATTACAACAAACACTTTTAATCAGGGAAGTTATTTGTGCCTATACCTCCAAATTTATCATCATAAAAAAAAAGATTGACTTGAGGCAGGAATCAAAGCTAAGGCATTGAAATCCAAGCCAGATGGAAGGATAAGCGTTCGAGATAGAAAGTTGACTCGGCAGCAGTAAAGAAACCATCTTGAAAGTATTCAGCATCAGCACAAAGAAAACAGCAAATAAAGACAAAATTGACAAAAGAGAAGCCAACATCAAGGAAAGAAGATAAGCTTTCTAGATAGAAAGCTGATTCGGCAGCAATCATAAAAGGAAAGAATCCATCTTGAAAAAATTCAGCATCAGCACTAAAAAAATAGAAAATCAAGCCAAAATTGTTATCAGCACCATTCACGGAAAACAAGCCAGCAACGTCAACAATTAAGGAAGAATAAATTTTTGTATCCATGAAGATCTCAACATCCGAAAAAAGGAAGAAGGAAATCAGTCAATCCATCAAGATTAAAATGTCTGAAAATAGACGAAGGAAATCAATCAGTACCTCAATCATATCAAGGTGAATTGATTGAGAAAATCCCTTGGGTTACCTTCAAGAGCTATCTATCAAGATTAAAGGATTGATCTTAATACCTTCTCAAGAACATCTCACGTGCCCTACAAAAAGGAATCAAAAGACTCAGAAAGCGTCGTGCAATTTCACTTGATCAACCTGACCATTCTAGTCTTATTCAATTATTATAAATTGCAATAGTTATTAATGAGATCAAAAGAAAGAAACCATTAGGTAGATATAAAAGTAGAGGCTGTATCAATTTTTCAAAGATCACAACTCACCAAGTTTGTTGGTGAACCTCTTCTTGTACTCAAATTTCATCAATCTCTAAGAGAACCCTTGTAACCCAATGGGATTGGACTAGGCACCACCTGGTGATCCGAACCAGTAAAAAACTCTATATCTTTTGCTTTTATGTTCTGTTCTTTAAACAGTTTTATTTGCTACTAACGTTTTTCACATGAACTCAGTAGGTTGACTGATGAATCCACTTAGTTGACTAAATAGACTTTCGTTAAAATTTTAAAATT
>JACEIK010004094.1:23161-63693 GCA_018107945.1 Datura stramonium
TAGCATATAATATAAATAACATTATATTAATAATAAAAGACATGATTTATAGCAAAAATATTTTTAAAAAAATAAAAATCAAATATAACTTAGGTGCATACCCTTTTAGTTTGGGGCTTATGCTTCAAATTCCAAAGTCTACCCCTTTCATTTGTGTCCGGTACGATGGGAATTTCTGAATCATCAGTTTCTCGAACCCTAAGTATAATATCAACCAAATGCAACATGTTAATGCTCCTCTCTCTCCTAATTTGCCTTGTGCTCTTCTCTTCTATTATATCCTCAACTATGCGTCAATTCAAAGACCACCTTTTTTTTCACTTTGTAGTCACCACTTATTAATTCCAAACAACCTTTTGCTTAATTTTGAAAGGAAAAATATCAAAATTAGCTTTTACATTATTTGACCAAGATAAAAACATAACATCACATTGTTTTTAGCTAGCAACACTCTGCCCGTTATTTTTAAATTTACTGTCCGTTTATTTATTGTAAATTATTTGTTATACTTAATTTGGTTTCTAACTAGTTTTGGTGGAGATTTGTGGTTTGATGAGATCATGAGAATGCAGTCCACCAAGGACGACACATGAATCTTGGCTTTTTATGTTCTACAAGGAAGGTTCAATTCCATCATAAGTAAGTTAGTATATGTACGTAGTGAAGGTGTGTATCTATACAAAAGATCAAAGAATTCATTTGATCAACAGGTCGAGTGAGGTGTTAGTGAAGTGAAGGTCTATCTACAGACTACAATGTTAGTTATATATATGGACCCACTTAGCACTTTCCAACAGAGAACACGTCTACATTCTAAGTTTTCAAAATTAGCCCTATTTGACGTATTACACATCGAAATTGCTACTGCTTTCTTTTATTCTACGCCCTCTATCATTGAAAATGGTTTCACCTCCTTTATTGGTAGGTGGAAAAAAAAAAGAAAAAGTTTCGACACGTCATTTTTTCTTTTAACAATTTATTCATTTATTTCAACAGCGTACATTTTTGTTGTTATTTCTTATTTTTCTCAGTTATTTGATTTTTTTTTAGTAAAGGGGCTGCCGACTTGCGGCCAAAGTTAATTAAAAATGATTTTTTTTTTAACAAATGCACCAGTCAAACCTAATAAAATTACTGAGGACCCGTACACGTGGCGAGCGGTTAGTTACCGGTTTCCCCTTCAAAAGCACTTTCTAGTTCCTACAGCAAATTCTTCAACTCCACCAACCCCCAACGCCCACCCCATTCAGTAGGCGGCAGCCCGCAGCCATATCCCTCCGCCGCCAAAAAAGACCACCTCAGTATTGGAGTTCGGCGTGCATTTGCTTGCTCAGAACACTGAGCAACCATGACAGCTTTGCCTCCAATACCCGTAGAACAATGCCAGCTAAAGATTTTGTGTGGCAGAACTATTTGGACTCCTCAAGCTCGAAATTGTTACCAGCGGGGATTAAATAGTTCTAATTCGCCAAAGTTTTTATCTTTTCAAGTTAATCGTAGTAAAAGACTGTGGGGTAGGTCATTGAGGTGCAGGGTTTTGGGGGAAACGGACGATGTGGGTTTTGAAGCGAGCAGTGCCATTAAAGACGATCTATTTGTTGGGTTTTTCAGAGAAGCATGGCCTTATTTCCTTGCGCATCGAGGAAGCACGTTTGTTGTTTTAATCTCAGCTGAAATTGTTGATAGCCCTCATTTGGATCATCTGCTCATGGCATGTTTCCATTTTATTGTGTTCCTTTCCTTTTTCTTGTTCCTTAATTTCACTTTAATTGTCAGAGGTGTTGTCTGTTGGCTTTACATAATCCTTTCTGCCAAATTGTTGCAGGACATCTCCCTCCTTCATGGTCTGGGAATCAAATTTGTCCTTGTACCAGGAACTCATGTTCAGATTGACCGGCTTCTGGCTGAAAGGGGTGAGTGCAATTGTTTTTCTTTCTTCTTCTTTTTTTATTTCTTTTGATATTTCTTGTTTATGGTCAGTGGAAATGATTTTTTCTCTATTTCTGACTCTGATAGCAGATATTTGCTATTAATGTTTGAAACAAATATGTTACTCCTCACGCTGCTAACAATTTTAGCATCATTTATATACCTTATATATCAGAATTTATGCTTTTTAAACCAAAGGTTCAATTTCGTTAGGAATTTTAGTTTTTGTGCTCTAGTTCTCTCAGAACAATTTTCTTTTTCTAAAGATTCTGGTAAAGTAGTGTTGATCAGGAAAAGTGCGGTCAATTATGGTGTATTCGCTGTGAAGGAAAATGGTTTCCATGAGAATAAGTAAGATCTCTTCCTTATTTTCTGGTGTTCGGTACGTAAGCAGAAAATATTATTCTAAAAGCATTTGTATATAATCCAAGTAAATACTATGAGAGGTGAGGGTGAGACATCCATTTTAAGAATCTTTCGGTGAAATTTTTTTCCCAGTGTCCTTTTCATATATTGCTAGATAGAGATAATAGTCTCACTCAGCCAACCGAAAATGGGGGAAAAAATAAAGCAGTAAGTAGAAGTTATAATAAAGGGGGGAAAATTTATTAATCTGATATATTCTTTTTGTTTTTCTTCTTTTTTTATTTTGAAATTTTTTGTTTATGATCAATGGCTATGTTGTTTCTCTATTTCTGATACTGATAGCAGATATTTGTTGGTATTACTGTTTGAAACAAATATGTTATTCCTCTACAGTTTTAGTATCATCTAGATACCTTATACATCAGAACTTATGATTTCTAAACTGAGGGTTCTATTTTTTCTAGGAACTTTAGTTTTCATTCGCTAGTTCTCTCATATTTATTTTCTTGTTTTTCTAAAGATTCTAGTAAAGAAGTGTTGATCAGGAAAAGTGCGGTCAACTCTGTATGCACTTCTGTTTCTCCTTAAGACGGTGGTGTATCAGTGTATGCATCAGTTGTATTTCAGAATAACTAAAGTTG
The DNA here is from genome assembly GCA_018107945.1 of Datura stramonium. NCBI lineage: Eukaryota > Viridiplantae > Streptophyta > Magnoliopsida > Solanales > Solanaceae > Datura > Datura stramonium. The sequence goes on from JACEIK010004094.1 coordinate 26,098, forward strand.
TAAAGGAACTCTACAGCTTTATTATTGAAATGCTTATACTTTTATTCATAACAACTCACAACTATATCTTTCTTTTTTTAACTTTGCATTTGTTCTAGATAGTAGATACTGGTGTTATGTATCTTCTTACAAGAATATTCTAAAAGGCAAGTGATTTTGTTTCTTTTTTTTAACAGGAAGAGAGGCCAAGTATGTAGGCCGCTACAGAATTACAGACCCTGATTCACTCGAGGCAGCTATGGATACATCTGGAAGAATTCGTCTTATGATAGAGGCAAAGTTGTCACCTGGCCCTTCATTGACTGGTGTCCGCCGGCACGGAGAAAATAGTCGCTGGCATGATAGTGTTGGTGTTGCCGGTGGTAATTTTCTAGCAGCAAAGGTGTAAATTTGACACCCACTGCCTGCTCTTCTGTTCATTTTTGCGTTCTTCCCAAAAACTACATTAAGTGCCACCTAGTCACTTTACTTGATGTATAATCATTTTTGGGGTTTTAAGTTTTATCACATGTCTTCCACTGCAATTGTGATATCATTTCAATTTTCTGGCAGAAAAGAGGAGTCGTCGAAGGAATTGATTATGCTTCAACTGGTGAAGTAAAGAAGATAGATGTTTCTCGAATTCGTGAGAGGCTTGATCAGAATTCTGTAGTGCTATTGAGCAATCTTGGTTATTCCAGCTCTGGAGAAGTATTAAACTGCAAGTATGCTATATGATTTTTGATAGGTATTTTTGTTGTTGTTTCGCATAAACTTGTGCTTCATCATGTTTTACCTAATTTATTACCAGCGAATGATAAATGCAGTTCAGACAGCTAGATACTAAAGCTTGGTGATATGCTTCCAGCATCAGTTTCAATCAAACTCTTATTTGACATGTCTGTGCTACTCTGACTAATGTAAAATCACTTTCTTACTGTTTAACTGTTTGGCAAGTACTCAAGGGATTTTCTGAAACTCGTTCACTTGTAAGTTGCAAAGCTTAAAGTTCGATATTAAGATCTCTGATGATCAATCTACATTTAATTGTATAAAGAAGATATTTATTTGTAGAGAAAACAGAATTTCCACAATAAATGAAATTTTTGGTCTCACTGAATCACGCGTAGTGGTGTTGATAGCACATATAGAGCCTTCAGAAGATCCAATTGTATCATTCTTGGCACAGAAGAATGAGGAAGCAAAGGTAGAGTGTGTGCTGGAACTCCAAACTTGGGTTGAACTTGTATCTAATGAAATTTAGAAAGTTCAGAAGGAAAGTACACTTTTTAACCCTCTGCTCTATGCTTTATTTCTTCCATACAAGTTAGCAGTCTTTTCCTATCTATGCATACGTATAGGACAAATAAACTTTCATCTATCTGAAGGGTGGCATTGATAGTGTTCATTTCTTTTAAGGTTGAATTAGCTGATGACTTCAACATACTACAAAAATACACTTGATAAAAGAATTTTTTCGTACTATAGAATGCTTATCTGTAGCTGGGATAACTCATCTGGTCAGTGGTCAGTTTGATGTTACTTCAACTTATGCGTCATTCACTTATATCTTGCAGAGAGATCAGATGATTCATCATGCCATTGGGAGATGGCTTAGGTCTATACTAATTTTGTAGAATGCAGTGTCTAATCTATCAGGCTAAGTAGTTTTCAGTTTAAAATTTGAACATTAGTCACTTGTTCTGTTGTTCATGTCATTGGGAGATGGCTTTGTTCTGTTGTTCTGTTGGTCAGTTTGATGTTACTTCAACTTATGTGTCATTCACTTATATCTTATAGTGAAATGAGATGATTCATCATGCCATTGGGAGATGGCTTAGGTCTACAGATTGTGTGGAATGCAGTGTCTAATCTATCAGGCTAAGTAGTTTTCAGTTTAAATTATGAACATTAGTCACTTGTTCTGTTGTTCATGCAACAGTAGCTTCTCTTCCCCTTTTCTATTTTGCTGTGAGTTAAGACTGATGATGTGCTCTATTCAAAATTGAAGCACATATGAAGTTGCGACAGCTTGTGCCTTGGCTCTAGGAGCAGAAAAACTAATTTGTATCATAGACGGCCCAATTCTTGATGAGTCTAGCCGTCTCATTCGTTTCTTAACTCTTCAAGATGCTGATATGCTGGTCCGCAAACGAGCTGAGCAAAGTGAGACTGCTGCTAATTATGTAAAAGCTGTTAGTCAAGAGGACTTCAATCGTTTAGGTTACAGTGGTTCCAATGGATCGCTCCCTTCCCAAAATGGCAATGTTTATAGCCGAAGATACAATCCCACATTTCAGAATGGTATTGGTTTTGACAATGGAAATGGGCTTTGGTCTAGTGAACAAGGTTTTGCAATTGGAGGACAAGAGAAACTAAGCCGGTCAAATGGTTATCTCTCAGAATTAGCTGCTGCTGCTTTTGTTTGCCGAGTGAGTTCCCAAAAACATTATGTTCAGTAAGTAGTAGTTGTCGAATTATTTTTTGTTACCATGTTTGGTCTTCCTAATTATAAACTGTCACTGATGAATCTAGAAGATACTAAGCAAGTTTATAGATTCTCTTGTAAACTAGCATCTCTTTGATGTTTATTTTATGATAAGCCTTCACAGTAGTGATATGCGTGTTTCATGAATAGACAACTTTTTCTTTTTTAAGCTAATGTTTGACATTGTGCAGTTCATTTTAAATGTCCATTTTCCCAGTGGTCTTCCATCTCAATTGCTTTAAATGTAGAAATTTTCATTATCAAGAATATTGTCGCTCACTTATTTGTGTGATATCTTTTTCTTGCCGAAACTCATTCAAATAATATATTCCCATTTCCATCAGGGAGGTGTTCAAAGAGTGCACCTGCTGGATGGTACTATTGGTGGAGTTTTACTAAAGGAATTGTTCCAAAGAGATGGAGTTGGGACAATGGTTGCTAGGTATGAACATTCTGAAGAATATTCGTTGTGATTACTGTTTCAAGCTCTGTTAATCTTCAATTGCTAAATTTGGATCATTACCTGAATAAGCTGATCAGATAAGAGTCCTGGATATGTCAGACCATTTGGGTCAAGACTAAGGCCTCATTTGTATGCACTTATGGAGGTCTGAACCTGAATGGTTCAGATCATTAAGTGCATTTGTTTTCATTAAGATCGAAGCACTTATTTGGTCTGAATAGGTCTTAATCATTAAGATCTGGAACAGAGTCTTAATACCATTAAGAAGTATGTTTGCGTAGATAATTTTCACAACCATTACGTTCAAAACCACCCACCATTACCACTAACCACCTATATCATCACAACCACCACCACCGCCATTACTGTCATCGACCACCAGCCGCCACCACCATTACTGTCGCCGACCACCAGCCACCACCACTATTACTATCGCCGACCACCAGCCGCCACCACCACCATGCCACCATTTTCAACCACAATTATCATCATCAACTACCACTACTGTCAGTCGTTACCACATATACCATCTCCATTATTATAGTTATATTCGCCGCCGCCTCCATCTTCGCCGATGCCACCACTATCGTCATCATCTGCGCCACCGCCGCCACTACCGCCACTGCTGCCACCACCACCATTGTCGTCTTTGTCGCCGCCACCACCTCTACCACACCTATCTGTCACTACCGCCATTGCAATCAATCCCTACTACCAACCACCTCCACCATCACAACTAGCATCACCACCAACTATACCACCAACACATCGTCAACGACCACACATTCTTCAGCCACCGCCATCAACACCGCCAACTACTAATATCAACCAGCTTCACCATCACAACCCCCACTACTAACCCCCACTAACACGCCTGCCACTACCACACCAACCACCTCCATTGTCACAACTATCACTGTCACAACTATCACCACCACCATTATTATTAACTATCACCACTACCATTTAATTACCACCACCACTATAAACTATCACTAGCAAACGAATATTTTATTTTTTAATAAATCAAAAAATAAAAAAACATATTTAAAAAAAAAGAAAACACTTAAATTTTATCCTTTATATTTTTTTTTTAAATTGAATATTTAATCTGCTTACAAATAATTAAAGTATGCTTATTCGTATGTTGAAAACAAACGATCTTAATCATTCAAGTGTCAGACCTGAGACAACATCTTAATTATTCGATGTGCATTCGTATTCAGACGTTTCCATCTTAATGAAAACAATGAGGCCTAAGCCTCCCTTTGCTTTTATGCTTAAACAAACGAGGGTTGGAAGCATAGCGAGAACGTTGAACATTGAATAACCATGTTGGTTTGATTTCTGGTCCACCCTCTCCGTCATAAAAATCTCATGCAATTGGGTTGAGAACCATGAGGTCTCGTGATCAAAACTCAACAGACAATAACGAGTCTATTTTGGAAAGCCACTTGAGAATTGAATTTGAGTCTAATTGGATGCAATTACACCGTTTGATTTGTTTGTTTGACCAAGTAATTACTTGGTTAGTAGAGGATTAGGTGTAATTGCGTGGGGATTACACTTGGGGGTTGAGAATTGGGTGTAATTACAATGTTACTTTCTAATTTCTTCGTTTTTATTTTAATTAATTTTTGTTTCTATTAGTTTAATTTATTTTTTTATTTTACTTCTTAAAATTTTTAAAATATGTATTTCATTTTACATTATTTATTTCTAATTTTCCAACCTTTACTTTTTTTGACTAGTTTTTTTAGTTGCTTTTTTTAAAAAAATTATATCTATAAATTTTCTTCCTTAGCATAACTGCATCATTATTCTAATTTTTAATTAAAGTATAATTTAATTGTTGAATGAAATTGTAGACTTTTTTTTCTTTTGAGTTATATTAATAAAATTATGTTGGAATGAATTTTATGTTATGTTTGAATTTGACATAAGAGTAAACATGATGTGCTCATGTCAAACTAGAATAATAACACAGTTATGCTAACTAAAAAAAATTTAAAAAAATAAGAAATAGAAAATGGGAGCAATCACATGAAATAAAAGGAAGTAAGGGTTGAGAAATGAAAGATAAATAATGTAAAATAAATAATAGAAAAAAAGGAACAGAAATAATAGAAAAAAAATTAATTAAAAAGAAAATAGTAAAAAAAATCACAATGTAATTAAGCCACCACCTCACCTCCTCTAGAAATGGAGATGAGTAATTACCCCTCCTCCCAAATTACATCTAATTCCTTGCTAACCAAGTTATTAATTGGCCAAACAAACAGGCCGAAGTGTGTAATTACAATCAAATCCAAATCCCATATGGCTTTTCAAACTGGCCCTAGGTGATTTCTTCCTATCTGTCATTAGCCTTGGTGGACAGAGTCACCCGCAATTCGTTGTTGGTGGGAGGTGACAGGTATCCCGTGAACTAATTAAGGTGCGCGCAAGCTGGCCCAAAACTGCGCTATCAAAAAAATATCTCATGCAACTTAAAAACTCAAGAATCTAATGGACAGTATGGGTATTAGAAGTCATCTTTGGTGGACAGAATTACCTAACATTTGTTGTTAGTGCCTGGTAGAGGTGACAGGTATCCCTTGAAATTAGTCGAGGTATGTCAAGCTGGTTTGGACACCACGGTCGTCAAGGAAAAAAAAATTCAGATGTTATTGAGATGTTTAACCAGCTATATGTCTTGGGTCAATTTAAGCATCCTATATTTTAGTGTGTAAAGTACTACTGGTTGGAAGCTTATCAGGAATATATAATTGTTGTGTTATTGTTCAATCCAATTTGGACACTTATACTTTAGACTTATCAGAAATTTCTATATCGCGAAAGATCCGGTCACCGGATATACACTTATACAGTGATATTGGAAGTCATCAATGAATAGGTTCAGAAGTTGATGGAATGTTTAACCAGTCATATCTTGCCAAAAGACTTTAACCTCCTTTTACCTTTGATCTGCACTATATTAAGACAGAACTTTAATGACCAGTGAGAACCAGGATGTTATCATGACTTTGAATGTCAATACCTTCCAAAAGTTTCCAGAGTACTTCACACAGAACTTCACGATGCAAATGAGGGACCAGGTCACCGAATAATCAGAATCGACATTTTTTCTCTTAACAGATCATTATCTAATCTTTGGACATACTTAGTTTATGCTTGTGTTTATCCTGTCAGCTAACACATGCATGAATCTGTGGCTCAGCGATCTTTATGAAGGAGCGCGGATGGCCAGGGTGTCGGATATTCCTGGAATAAAGCAGTTGTTGCAACCGCTAGAAGAGTCCGGAACATTGATCAGAAGAACTGAGGAAGAGGTTACACCTGATGCTTGTCATTACTCAGATTTTATAGTCAGCTTCTGTTTTATCTTTGTTGGCTTATGTTTCTTTTAACCATAATCTTTCATTGTTTAACAACTTGTTCTAGCTGCAAAGCACTGCACTCATTCATTATTGTGAGAGAGAAGGCCACATTATAGCTTGTGCGGCTCTCTTTTCTTACTTTGAAGAAAAATGCGGGAGTTGTTGCTATTGCTGTCTCTCCTGATAGTCGTGGCTGAAGGACAGGGAGACAAGTTACTCGGGTATAGTGACTTCTTTTCTCATAATAGAACCATTTATTCTTCCACATTGAAGGCTTATGAGCAGCTTTGAGGATATTTTAGTTATCCTATTTAATCCATATTGGAATTGCAAGCACATTAGTGAGAGACTAGTGTATATGTGTTTCCTTAAGAGCCATTAAATGCTTGGATAAAAGCGTGTAACAAAAAGAAGTCACTTTTAAGCGGGTATACTTGTTGGTTTTCCATGTATCCTTGTATGCTTGGATAAGCTACTTAAGACACCGTGAACAAATCTAAGTGTTATCTTTTTTCCATATTATCAGCCACATAGGAATATGTCCCAAAGACTGCCGGCCTGGTCCATTATGGAATGAACTTATAACCATGGAATCAACTCAATTATTACAAAATGAGCCTTTTTGGCCAAGCTTTTAAAAATTGCTTATTTTGAGAAGCCCTTTTGTCAGAATATCTTTGTAGAGAAATATTTTTGGGGAAAAACAGTTTGTGTTTGGCTAATTCATGTGAGAAGTTCTTCATTTCATATTTCATAAACAGATCTTTGGACAGTCTTTTTCGATAGTGATTTTGAGCATCAAATTACGAGGAAGGACAGTATTAAGGTTCATTTTGCAAGTAGTATTATCTAAATGGAGAAATGATTTTAAATATTTTCTTATGAAAGGCTTTAATTCAGTTTTTATTTTTAATAAGTGAAAATTAAAACATAGAATAAAAATATATATTGAGACTTCTACTAATCAATATACATATAGTTGAACCAAAAAAAAAAGTGGAGAAGGTTGCATATATATTTGAGAGATATATGAGTTAAATTAATGGGAAATAGTTTGGTACATATAAATCTTTTGTAAGGATATTTTTTTACTTGAAAGAATCAATTTTCTGCCTCTGCTAAGAAGCAGAAATTTGTAATTTCTCCCAAGAGCAGAAAAGTTGTTTCTGATGCTGGTCAAAAGTACTTTTTGTTTTTGACCAAACACCTCACAACTCCAAATAAGTGTTTTTCCCCTGAGAAAAGAAAATGTTTCCGTAAGCTTGGCAAACAAGCGATTTAATGTAATGACTTAACTCATCCCCGTTTGGGAAGATTGATTTTAGTAGCAGAGTCAATGGTATCTACTGTGTTTTACGGCCTATCTTTTCAAATATTGAATTTTTTATTTTGCATCTTTCTAGTTCATTTGCATCAGAATATATCTTTTAGTTTTCTTTCATTTCTGTACCTCTGTATAAAATTATTAGTAGCAGAGTCAACGGTATCTACTGCGTTTTACAGCCTATCTTTTCAAATATTGAATTTTTTTTTATTTTGCATCTTTCTAGTTCATTTTTTAATCTTAACATTTGCATCAGAATAGGATTCTTAGTTTTCTTTCATTTCTGTAAACTGTATAGGTTTTCCATGAATGTTTGGATATCATATCATGCGTGGACACATTGCATATTCCACCTATGTTAACAGATCCTTCTAAACAACCTTTGTTTGTAAATTCTTTTAACCATTTCTATGGTATACTTATCATTATTTGATTAGAAGGCATCATTTCGAGTGAAGTTCTACTGTAACATTCATCTTTGAACTGGCATGAAATTTGATTAACTTAAGGAATCATGAATAGTATCTTGTTCCACTGCTGTATAAATATCACAATCTATACTTTTTAATCACAATCTATATTTGACGGCCATCACAATCTATCAGAATCTTGTTCCACTGCTGGAATCCTGTGCGATAAGAATAACAAGTTTTTCATTACAAACAACAATACCCCCTTTTTAATAAATGAAACATAAGGATATTTGGCACTCAACAATCTGTTACAAAGGTCACATGTGGATGAATTAGATTCTTGAAAATATATTTTCATCTGTTCAGATCTCTCCGAATGACATTTCTTTTCAGATATAATACTTTGATTTTTATATATCCTAAGAAATCAGTCCAAGTTTAGAGGAAGAAAACAAGTTGATTAAACATCTACTAAAGATGGACACTTGAATATGGTAACTGTTTGATTTGTAGTAATACATAAAAACCGACATCCATAAGTCATATATACGTACTTTCTGCCATTTGGGTAAAAGATACGTCATACATTGAGAAGTAATTATTTTATATTCTACTTCATCAAGACATGGTGTCCATATGTTAAAAAGTATTTACTACTTATATCTACCAAGAGACAATGTTGTCGGGTATTTAGCTTATATTATTGAGCTTGTTACTAATAACTTCATATTTCAAAATTTTGCAGATTATATTGAAAAGAAGGCATCTTCCCTTGGATTGCAAATGCTCTTCCTACTAACAACTCGCACAGCTGATTGGTACTCTCCTCTCACGCTTCTACCTTTTATTCTCATGGTATTCACTAGTTTACTGATAGTGTTGTACATTCTACTTCCAATTGAGCAAGTGTACATAGTTTGTCATAGTGGAGGTTTGGACCGACTTAACTAATTGGCAATTGCCCGAAGTAGCTTAGAGTAACGTAGTTAAAAACAAATTTGTGATATTTAAGCTGAATTTGAGTATGTTTGACATCTTAACAAGAAGAAAAATAGATTGAAAGACCATCACGTGTATTTTTGATAAGACAGACATGTCTAAAAGAACAAAAAATTGTTTCTATTGCTTCTGACTTCTGCTATAATTATTTGGACTCACTCTACTGTTATTTGATGCATGGACAGCTTAAACTGGGCAAATATATATGTTAGGCACTATAAACTACTTTGGACTTCTTGATACATTTACAGCATATCTCCTACATTCCTCGTTCTTTTTTGCACGGAAGTAAAAGTGTAACTTGATAGTTTTGACTACTTCATGCATTCTTGTTGAGTCCCTGTAAAGTGTGCTTAAAACACAAGAACACTTGACGCAAAAAGCTACTTGAAGTCAGACCAAGAGAAGAAGAAGAGAGCTGGCTGTAACTTGATTCGCTTTGGAATGCTGAGAAAAGTCGAAAGGCATTAAGGGTTCTTTCAACTCAGTGAGCTTATTGGTCATGATATTCATGTAGTATGCAGTTTTATATCCCAGAGATCTGTCCCAGCCTGCTGCTCCATAAAGTTGGAATTTTTTAGTTCTGTCTTCCTCTTGCATAAATTAAGTTATTGATCGAAGTTCATTTTATTAGTTCTTCTCTTTATATACAAGGTTTGCAGTTGCAAGACTTGGATAATGAAGATTTCTTCAATAAATGAACGTTGGATGAATCATATTCACTTTCCTCAACTTTTATTTATAAGTGGAAAACCACCTTCTCAATTCTTTAAACAAGTCTAGAATGTGCCAATGGTTTATTGATGTCAAGATCTCCAATATTTTCTGTAAATGTTTGATTATTCAAGTGGACACCAAGAGCGAATCTGACTTAACTGTAGTGAAATGAGAAAGTTTGCTTTTTATCTGTTTTGGTATAATGTATCTTTATTAGGATTATAGTTTACAGGAATTTCCTGTAAATGTTGATTGAATGAAATGAGATACCTTTGTATCTTTCTGTTACAACACAAGATGTTGACCCAATGCTAATGACTATTTGTTCTTGAATAAATATATAGAGCGAACACAGCAATTTGCTGATTCAATATTCATTTCTAATTTGTCACAGGTTTGTGAGGCGTGGTTTTTCTGAATGCTCCATTGATCATATACCAGAGCAAAGAAGGAAAGATAATCTCTGCTCTCGTAGGTCAAAGTATTACATGAAGCAGCTGCTACCCGATAAGAGTGGTATACGTATCGAGTTGCACTTTTGCATAGGAATTCGAAGGTTTTTCATCCGTCTCTGCACTGGCTCTGCAACAAGCTCATTTAGTGAAGTGGACAATCCTTACATCCTATGCAGTCTGGTATAGTAGGAGTCTCTCACAAAAGGAGTGGGCTCAATTCTCTGTCCTATTTCCCTTTTCCTTCCACGATCCTCAATGTGACAGGAGAATAAAATTCTTAAAGCGTACAATCCTTGTAATATTCTGCACGGTGGCGCAACAGAATAGTAGGAGGCGAGATGGAGAATCAACCAATTGGTTCCTGACAACTGAAAGTCTTTGCTGTTACTGGCTACTATTATATCTTGCAGGGAGTACGCAGGGTTTGGGTGTGTCCATGAAAGAGAATTTTGGATGTAGATGTATACTACTTGGTCTAAGGTTAATTGATCTCAATTTACGGACAGCCCTTGTTTCTTTTCTGTTGTGTGATGACTGGCTTCTCGCGCGCCAAATGCCGTGTGTCTATTAGTATTGGATCTTCATTTATACTCTAAATTTTGGCTCGTGTTCGATTCTGATGAATAATTGAACAAGTTTCGGAGCTTTCGTTCAGTTTTTCAGGCTTACTTTTTCCCTCTTTCTTTTCATAAGATTTCCACTTGAATCGGATCCCTGGGTGCATTATTCTCTTTATATAACGCGAGATTATATTACCACCTCAGCTAATAGAAATTATGTTCAACCAAAGTATAATTAAAACTAGTTTAAATTCCAGCATATCTCCATCTAGAGCGTGATGATTAGTATACCAAAAAGGTGTGGTTTCCTCGTACTTGAACAATCATAAAGAAATTCAACCCAGCTTAGTTGGATATAGCTTAAATTATGGAAGAGAAAACTTCCAATTGCCACATCTAGTATTTCCTCCCTATTCCTCGAGTGGCACTAAGAATCGACTGCATCATATACTTGGTAAGAAATGTCTCGACACTTCACTGGGCACACAAATTTCTTTTTAGAAGGAAAATATCAAGGGTCAAGTATTTTGACGCAACCCTACAATGTCCTAACTAACCTCCAACACCCAATACAAAGTAGGAATAGGTATAGCACCCCGCAAATTGCTTCATAAAGGTTTTTAAGACATTCCATGTACTTGTGGATTTTTCGTAAGTTTCGATTTATTCAATCCTTCAAGAAGGAAATTCACTGGAACTTTTAGAAAAGGTAAAGAAGAAGAAAAAAAGAAACGCAGTGATTAAGTATGAACATCTACAAGCACTTGAATTGCAGTAGAAAATAAATTATTCTGCTGTCTTGGGAGGTCCCTTCCATTTGAAGTTGTCCGCATACGACTTGATCTGCAAAAAACAACAGGCAGTTAATAAAAGGGCAGTCCTAAGAAAGTTAAAAACACAGATGTCCAGAACAGAACTGGGATGAGAGAACAAATAATCAGAGGCCCTTGTTTGTGCTAGGTTCTTGTAAAGGTAAAAGGGCATAAAATGAATATGTTATTCTTTGGACCCAGTCATCATTACTCCTCTCGTTCACTTTTTACTTGCCCGCTTCGAACTTTACATGCCTGAGAAATAATGACACAGAGTATTTACCACAATACTCATATTAATAGATGTATAATGTTAGGTATTGGCAAATGATTTGGGAAATAAGTAATTAATGTTGAGGGCAAAACTTGAAGAAAAAAAGTATGTTTTTTCCTTGATATGCTAAATGACAAGTAAATATGTACTTTTTAAGTACAGGACAAGTAAAAGTGAATAGGAGTAAATAAAAGAGATTTTTAAGGTACTTGTAGTTTAAATGTTTTATTCAAATTAGAAAATTTGTTGCCTTTGTATATCTGCAGATATGAGAGAACTTGAGAATTAAGCGAGACGGAAGGGTCCTTTTTTAGAAAAATCAGAAAGCAATCTAGACTTCTAAACCAGTAAAGGTGCCCCGAAATGTTCATTAGGTTATTCTTAGACTTTTAAACCAGTAAAGTGCCCACGAAAAAATCATAAGGTGATTGTATCCCTCATAGACACCTTACGGAGCATATATGTCTCCAGAACAGCTACTTGAATTTCCTAAGCAAACAAAGGAACATGAGTTTTCACAATCTCATGAGGAAATAAACCAGCCTGGATGTCTAAATCAAAGATGTAATTTACACTAACCTTTAACAATGGTGTATGGCGTTTCTTAACCTGCAGATAAAAGAATAAAAGGAGTACCGCATAAGCATCTTTTTGGAAACCAAACACGAAAGGTTATTCTGTTTATATTTCTCAAGATAAACCAAATCTGTTAGATTAAAGCTTGATGCTAATAGCTAAATGCAATGCTCTGTGATAAAGCTAAAGGAAATTGCAAATGACAAACAACAGCTAAAGTTCACACCATCAACAAGAACTGTCAATATTGAGATTTGTCTCAACTTGTCAATATTCTAATACCAAATTGAAGTCAAAGACTTAATTATGGGACGCATTAAATGATTATTTCACGGCACATAACTAGTCCAGATTGAAAGGCCTGTTACTTGTATAGAGGATTAAAAGGCTTGAATAGTCAAAGAGTTTCTGGAGGTGCCAAAACCTAAAATTTCATACTAATTCATGCCTTTCCTTAACATGGAACATTTCAAGAACTTGTTCATAATTGCACCAATGGACAGAGAGGTCAAAGAGCTTTTTGAAGGTGTCAAAACCTAAAATTCCAGACTAACTAAAATCTTCCCAGACATGAATATTTAAAAACTTTATTTATAATCAGGCAACAGGGAAGACGGCACTTCCACTCAGCCCCACCCTTGTCCCATGCTTCTAGTTAATTTTTCTGTTAATTCTGGAATACTTGTGAGGCAATGCAACTAACAAAGGTCATTAAGCTACCGAAAAGCAATAGAAGTGTAAGGACTCTGTGATGTACCGTATATTCAGCCATGCTTTTCAGCAAATGCTTTTGCAGCTTCTTCCACTCTCAAAACTAAGTGCAGAATCACCAACATTGGCATATGGATCCCCTGTGGATGTCCACCCCATCAATGGATTCTCCCATCTACATATAGAAGAAAGAAACTCTTGATACCTTCTACATAAAAACTTGGTATAAGTTTTGAAGAACTTAATTTTCTGACAAAATTTAACCAAAAATTCAACGGAGTAAATCAAAACAGCATATACAAACAATTAAGAAAAAAGATAGAAGCTAATGACAGAACAAATACAGGTAAAAGAAAATGGATTTCTAATTAATAGATGGAAAGACTACAACCTAGTGATGCTAGGTCACAAAAATCACCTAAAAACAAAATTAGATTCATCAAAACCATAAGGATACAGGGAGTTGCAATCAGAATTAGAAAATCAAAATAGTTAATTTCACATGTGGTCATCCAGCTTCCAATTTAATTGCCAAAAGAAAATGATATGACGAATTTTTACAACGTGAAAATAACTCCATTCTGCCTATGTACCTGGTAGAAATAAAAAAAGGAAAGATCAGAAATTCATCTGGAAACACAAGAAGGGTTGTCATTTCAGCCACTCACCTTACATTATATCCACGTGACACCATTTACAAGAATATAAACCCATTTCCTAACCCACTTTAAAAAAAATTACAGAGTAAAGACATAGGTATTAGGTTGGACCGAAAAAAATTGTTTGTTCATTTCTAAGTGGCGCTACATAGCTATTACCTAATTTATTGCCGTTGTAACTATACTAGTATGGAAATTTTACACATATTTAGCAACCTCTTGTTTCCAATGACCAGATTTTAGCATTTCTAGTGTTTTTCATCTGTTTTGATATTTGGGCATAGTTAGAGTTATTTTCCGTTACAAAAATTAATTAATAACTTTTGGTGCAATAATTTTTAGTTGATGATCATCCAAGGAATTACACCAAGAATAAATAGTTTGATCCGCATAGAGGAGAGAACACAGCTTTTACCATGGACATAAATTATAAGTGCTTCTCTCTTAGCATCTTCAAATATTGATATACATTTTTTTCCATCAAAATGAGCACAATTTTTTCTACTTCAAAAAACTCAAGAACCGCGATCCAGTTAAGCTGAATTCAATGAATGGGGTTCTTTCTCTATTGAAGTTTAAAGTAAAACAAGAATTAATTTTACAGGCTACAGCATTGTAAGAATTCCCGACTCCTATTAGTAATTTCTTGTTGTAAACTCCGGCAGGTTTGGCTATACAAAACCAACCCACCTTCCTTATTACCTCCCTCCACGGCCAAAAGAAGCCCACAATCAGATCCACCAACATTGTATTAAATGATAAATGAGACATAAAAAGGAAGAAAATAAGGTCCACAACTGTATAAATTGTATGAAGCACTAGACGGAAATAAATCTGCAAACTGTTTAACCTTCACAACAAAACCCTGTAGTCAATCACCGAACTACCTATTGTGGTCCAAACTTCATAGTTAACCTTGTATTTTGCGAATGGACACCCACGCACAATGAAACTTTAGAGCGTACTCAATCAAAGCTTTCTTCGGGTTTTCTCTCTCTGTTTATTCTTCTTTTTACTTGACGCAAGGAGAAGGTAGATGAGCTTGTATATTGTAAATGTACAGAGTCCTACTGAATTTTATGCTAAAAATAGACTAATATTGATGAACAATGCTAACTTAATACTAAAGAGAAAAGGCAGATATACAGAAACATACTTGGTTGACATGAAATTGATTTTCCATTTTCCAACTTTTCCAGACCCTGTTGACTAGCAGTCCGAGCAGGTGAGAAAATCACAACCTGATGAGAAAAGATGATTAACTACCATAAGGGGGCACAGTGCATAAGATCTAAACCACTAAGTGAGCAATTTTTCACGTGAAGAGGCAGAATATATATATATATGGAAAGAAAGATTAGGATATTTTAAGTACCTCTAAAGACCAAAAAGAAATTTGAGATACGAGAGTACAATATATAAAAAATTAAAGAAAAATTGTTTGATATTTACTCACAGGGCTGATTTAATTGTGCAATCACCACCAGAGTCGAAAAAGAAAAAAGATAAACAAGCCAATACATTTGTATAACCATAAACTAAAACCACAAATTACCAAAACCATATTACTATGTTTTGTACATAATTCGTTTTTTTAATGATAAAACTACTATTTCCAATATTCATTTTTCTCACATTAGTAGCTCCAAATCCAACACCAGAAGTTAAGTCTAGACTTCAGCCAACTTCAATTTTTAAAGAGTTCTTTTGTTGGCTACAACAACTTGAAGTTCAAAACTTTAACCATCTCATAATCAATCAAGGCAATCGAACAATCTGTAAAACCATTTAACTAAATATGTAGAAACAGATGAAAGAATTCCGTGTAGCAAAAGTTTGCATTAACCCAAGATGGGTCTGATATTAAGGCTTAGTCAATTCAAGCTCTGGAAGGTCCAAGTTCAACTTACTTGCTAAGAACATGTTCCTTAACATGAAAATTAGAACGTTTTACGTCTCACAAGTGTCAGAGCAAAGATCTCACTTCTTCATCACTTAATAGGCGTGAGGAAGAAGAAAGGAGTGGCGGAAAAAAAGAAGAAGCTAAGTATATAATATAGTCTTTGGATTGGAGTCGAGATAAATTCTCAAAGGCACAAACGAAAAGCAATCAATCAACTACACCAATCCCAAATCAATTTGATTCCGGCTATATGAATCCTCCACACCCGTCCCCCAAATCATTTGTTAACCCTAAATGGGCGGAATCCATGGATCTGCGCAGAAGCCCTAATAAATTGCAACCTATGAAGTTTTTCATGAACCTAAATGACTGAAAAAAGAACAGTATTAGAGAAGAGTAAGTGTAAAGAAAAGAAGTTATACCTTCTGCGAAGATGTTCATCTGGAATACCAGAGACCATACCGATCTCTCCGGGCTTGATTTCAACCAATGCTTCTGAAGCAAATTGTCTCCATATCGGCGTGAGAGAAGATCGCCAGGAAGCTTGAGGGGAATGCGTCGCTATTCGTCGGAGAGAGCTTGCCATTTCCCTGAGATGATAGAATCCGGCTGAAGTGATGAAGCCAGAAAAATTACTTGCCCTTTTGTATTTTTATTTTGACGGTGATGTGGCGTTGGGTTTGTATACCGCGCATTTTAAAAATTAAAATTATAGGAACAAAATTAATAAAATATATTATGTACTAAACTACTAACACTGTATGTGGGAGATAAAGAACTTTACTTAATTTACTCAATTATTTAAATAATTCTAATTAATTATTTTTTAAAATACAAATCTTTTATTTATGACCATTAAAATTTTGTATATCATCTATACTGTTATAAAAAAGCACCAAACTCCAACTAAATTAATTGATCGTTTTTTTATTCTTTACAAGTGTATTAAATGTTAAATAAAATTATAATTAAAAATTAATTAAAAAATTAAAAAAGGAAATAATGATGTGATTATTTAAAAGTTGAAAATTTTAAAAAGTTATAATTAATTTTTGATAACTTTATTATTTTCTTATGTTTATTATTTGAAAATTTTAATTAAAAATATTTTTTCTATCACTTTTTATTTCAATCATAATTTAATTTCCAATTTCATATAACTGACTATCTCAAATGTTTTTTTTGTTTTTTTAAAATTTTAAAACATCAAAAAGTTTATATCATATCAATTTTAAGTATTTTAATATGAAAAAACATAATTTTCTTTACAAGTGAAATATGAATGCATTAAATTTTCTATTCAATTTTTCAGTTTAACATTTAATTGCTCAAGTTAAAATTAATTTTAAAATTTATCAAAAATTTTCTTTATATAACAATAATAACATACTTAAGATAATCTACAAATATAATTTCCTGAGAAGAAGAGTTCGTGCACACGTTTTATCTCTCGTTTCAAAATAAAAAATATTTTTGATAAATCATGACTAAAAATCGTCAAAAATCACAATAAATATTTAGGAAAAAAAAAAGAGACATAATAAATTTCCTTTTAACTTTTACATATTTAATTAATAAACATGTATATGGTCGTGACATTTTTAGCATTTAAGTTTTGAGCAGAATAAGAAATTATTTTTCGACAATCTGATGAGGTATTGGAAGAGTGGCGAAAAGAAGATAAAGGAATATTTCAAAAAAATAGAAAATAATATTTAATTAAAGAAATACTTATAAATTAAAATTTTAACAACTTTTTAGCTTCTTACTCTCACTTTATTTATCACTTCAACACTTAAAAAAAAATTATACTGTCGACGTTTTAAAAAATTAAATAATTCTACTTTAAAATAGTTTAAGAACGCAAATATATAAATATTTGCATAGTTATAAAAATAATTGTAGATTAAAAGAGATCTTATGTCTTTCAACAAAATAAAAGTATTCAAAATATCATAAAATTACATTTTATTTATATTATGGACTACTTTCATCCATAAACTTTTATTTTACCATGGCAGTTTATAATCTCTATGAAATAAGACTTTTGGTTGAGATTAAAAATTATTAATTTTGAATTTTTAAATTTTATACTTTTATATTTGTTTGTTGTTTTGTGTTTTTTTATGTTTTTAAATATTTATTATTTTAAAATTTTTAATTATTCCTTTTATTTTATTTTTAATAGTAATTGTTTTTGGAGACTACAAAAATCTTAATTGTGGCACATAAATATAGTAAATATTTAATAAAGAGAAATTATATTTTAAGATATAAATAGTAAAATAAAATAATTAAATACCCTCTCTTAATTAATATATTCTTAAATGGCATATAAATAAATAAAAATAGGATAATTATTTCGAGACGGGAGAGTAAGTCTCTCGCTTTTGCAATTTACTTCAAAGAAAATTCACCGTGATAACCATACAACCATATGTGTTTGAAATTGAGTCAAGAGTTGAAAGAACAAGAAAGTTAAAATGTATGAAAGAAATAAGGAATAAGAAGAAAACAAATTAAGGTAAAATCGGGAGAGGAAAAGAAGATTCGAAAATTAAATACATAGTGACGTGAATTTTGGAAAATAAAACTTGATTCATTATAGACTACTTGAGCTATATATACTTGTACATGATTTGAAACTATGAAAAGAAGGAGGAAAAATTAGGTAAAAGTTAGTTATAACTAACTTAACTAACTAACCGATTTTTAATTAACTAACTTTGTTAACTAAACTCAGAACTCTAACTAACTTGTTAGAGTAAACCGTAATTCTAACACCACTCACCACCACCTCGTTGGAGGTGAGTTATTTACTGCCAACTTGCTCAAAATAAAGAAAGTTGCCGCTGTACGCTCGTTAGTAAGTCAAATGATTCAAGTGAAAGAAACATGATTGTCACGAGTCCTTCAAGTGAAGTTTTCCTCGACAAACACAATCTACTTCAATATGTTTGCTCCGCTTCATGAAATACAAAGTTCTTTGCTATGTGAATAGCAAACTTTGACTATCGCAAAATATAGGTATAGGCAAATTGCTTGGGACAGCCAATTCACCAAGTAATCAGTCTGTACTCAAACTAATCCTCCCACAACTTTTCCGACGGATCTATATTCTCGCCTCACCAAGATATGAAACTGGTGGTTTGCTTCTTGGATTTCCAACTTATTGGGCAATCACCTAAGAATACAATATATCCACTAACTCGATTTCCACTGAGCGCATGCCCAATTCCGAATCACAATATGCATACACGTTGTAAATCGTTTGTTAGACAAGAAATCCTGCAAGCAGGCATCACCCAAGATATCAGAAGACATGTAATGTCGCTTGAAATGGGACTCCTTAGGTGATTGCATAACCGACCGAGATGTTGTACACCGTATGCACATCAACCTCGGTATTTGTGAGAAAATTTAGCTTACTAACCAGCTTCTCTATACCTACAAGATCAACAGCCAAGTACTCATTAGTTAGTCAGAGTTTCGTAGTACAATCAAGCGAGTTGTAACTTCAGGCAACTTGAGCAAATAAATTCCTTCAAGAAATCGCGGTGAACTTCTTTTTGGGTAATCAATACACCATTGTCATTATATATGAACCTGCTTCAAAAGTAAGGTAGTTTTTCCAAACTCATTTTGAATTCCACAGCTTAAGAAGAATTCTTGAAAGGACTCAATCTCATTGGAATCGTCTAAAGGAGAATTATATCATCTACATACACTCGCAACAAATACATGAGTCTCTTTACTTTCTATAAAAGTGAGTAATCACTGGGCCGGAACGCACATAACCCCGAGTTGCAGAGTGGATAAATTTGTCATACCACCGCCTTACTTGCTCGTTTTAAACCATATAAGGATTTTTTAAGTCTCAGAACTATGTTGTTGCTTGTTGACCAAGAAATTCAAGTGAGCTTCCATATAGACTTCCTCATGAAGATCACCATGAAGGAATGCATTGTCGATATCTAGTTGATATGTAGTCCAAATTTCACCGCCAAGCCTACTAAAACTCTCACAAGGGTCATTGACAATCGCGAGAATGTTTCGTGATAGTCAATGCCACTGAGTGTAACCTTCACTACAAGCCTAGCTTTGAACCTTTCTACACTCCCACCGCCCAGGCTTGATTTTGTACACCCATTTCCGTATCCTATAGCTTTCTTCCCTTGGCTGAATTTGTATTAGCTCCTATGTATCATTTCCGTATGTAAGGCATCAAACTCCCGTTGCATAGCCTTCTCGCTACAGGATTTAAGGATGCTTCCTCATAAGAAACAAAGCGCCTCTATCATGTCAGGTAATGTGAATTATCTCACAATGGTTCCTGGATACGTAGGCCGGGCGTTATTTGGTTATCGGATGGCTAGACAGCCGTGTTTAGTAAAGTGGGCAAAGATATAGGTTTGGGCAAGGTATAGGTATAATCCCGCAAATATCCGTGTACATTATAAGTTCGGTTCACCTTCTGAAGCATTACCGGTGGGCGTGCGTGGTTTGGTCAATCAATGATGAATAGACAAGGATTCTCGGCATATTTCAGGAGAAATAGAGAATTCCCGGCCACTGCCCACTTCGTGTGTGGCCGAGATAAGTGGTTATTAGTTTTTGACTGGTTAAAGGATGTCTAATAATGGAAAGCCGCAAACGCAATGTATGCAATGTTGTTCAAATGCAGATTCACCGGCGGTCAGCAGTAGAGGCGGTAATGCTTGACATATGGATCTTAACAGACAACCATGATCTTTGGATTTTAGGAATTATAAGAGAGGGACTTTGTGAGAGAAACTTGACATACTCTAATTGTGAAACCAAGAGTGCTTATAACAAAAGGAAAAATGTACTCACAAAACTACATCTCTAGAAACATGCATTTTCTCGTGGCTAAGTCTAAGCATCTTGTATCCTTTTTGTATCATAAGTGGTATCCAACAAATACATGAGGCATTCCCTGGGTTCAAACTTATCTTTAGCGTGTTTCGAAAGTGTAGTTGGGAAACATAGACAAACAAAATTGCTTTTAGGTGAGAATAGGTGTTTCTGATGCAGGTCTGCAAGTCTTGCTATCGGTAACCTGGTGGACGGCAATCTGCTATGATATGCACAAATGTTCGTGACATTCTCCCCAAGATGGGGCGGTAACTTGACCATAAAGCAAGGCTCTTTGCAGCTTAAAAGATGCTTGTGTTTTCTCTCCACCACCTACTTTTGGCTGAGGTGTATAAGGACAAGTCTTTGACGATAATTCCTTTACACCGAAAATGAAAGAGCCTCATCAGCTGTAAATTCAACCATCACGCTTCTAATGACTTCGGAAATGGTGCTTTTGAAATTGATTTTCAAATGAGGGATACAAAGGTTTTTATGTTCAATAGCAAAGCATTTGCACCGCATCATTTGTATCCATGCGGCTCACAATCATCCACCAGTGGTAAGGAAATATCTGATTAATACGCTCGGTGTATGATACGACCCCAAATGTCCACGTGGGAAAGTTAAGATCAAAAATTTGGTGGTTTCTGTGCACTGGGTGAAGTGGCATCCCGGGTTTGTCCGGCCATGTGACATACCGAGTATAAGAAGGGTCATTAGGTGCAAATTGGGCCGGAATAGCCGAGATACACCTCATTTTAACAAAAGGTACATGTCCTATCTATTATGCCACAAGTAATCAACATTGTCTCCACAAGATATGGGGGACCAAAAAAATCAGCATTTTCCATTGAACGAGAAGTCATTAGGATAAGTCATAGCAAGACATAAGCTTCACTGCTCAGCCTTTTCACAAGGCAAACTAGGGATGTTCACAGTTTGAATTACGCTCTTCAAACAAAGAAGAAAATGGACTAAACCTAATTACGTGCATCAGTTGTGCTGTAATTATTCCTGAAAACTGGGTGACACTTTGAACAGAGGAAGCATGGGCCCATCTCTAGCCTTTTACCATCTCCGGCCTCTTCTTATCGGGTGGCCCCCATAGCATATAAAGATCATTAAAACTAACAATACCTTTTAAGATAAGCCTATAGACTATGGACAAGAACTAAGTTAAATTTAAAACTAGGAACAAATAAGACTCTATGTAGAATTAGATTCGGTCCAACAACCGCATTACCAACTGAAAGTTACCTTACTTTATATCCATTCGTGTTACCAGAAAGTGATGTGCGCATTCTAACTGACAAAAAGATTTATTAAAGGTCATGCGACGTAGCAATTAAAGTCAATTATCCAGAATCGCCAGACATCTTTAAACATTTACATGACAAGTTACCTATATCCGTTATAGAGGAATAGCATGCTAAAATACCGCAAGATTTGGCGCTCCACAAAGCAGTTGTCGTACATTGTCCTTTAGCCGATCATGCCGCATCTTTGTTAAAAGATCACCAAATATTCAGTATTTGATCCTCGTTGTTGTGATTTGTCTGAGCCGATCCTTCAGCATCAACCGAACGCCTTCCATAAAGATGCGATGCACTTCCTCCTCGCATTTCTCCTCAGAACTTAAAGTTTGTGAAAACCATGCAAATGTAGCATTTGTCTTTAGTATGCCCAGACTTTGCAAAAGATCTGGGCGTAAAAGGTTGGATTTATTGAACGAACGCACTGCATCCACTCGCACGCTCCACTGGGTATCGCTCTCATGCATAGTTTGGCCTAAAGTTTATGTGTCCAAACCTACCGTATTTAATTGCGTATTCAAATCTGTGTCGACCGCCGAGGTTTAACTTCTCGCTCTCTCCTCTCGTGCTGGACAGAAAATGTCAGGTCATGCCAGGGCAAGTGGATTCATCATTAGGATTCTACCTCTCACTACAAAAGATAAAACTCCTATTTAATCCCCAAGAATCGAATCAACCTCCTATCTTGTTCTTCAGGAAGCTTTTTCCTCCACAAACACACAAGCATGTACAAAGGTATATTTAGATCTGCCGCACTCGCTCTTCCCTAAGTTTTCTCGCCAGGTAGTAGCAAAGGATATCCGCATTGCCTTGAACAAACTCATTGATATCTCTTTTTGTAGTTGATAAAGTTTGGCTCCACGGGTTTGATCATATCTCCTCTAAACTCTCATCCCAAAGTTCCTTTGCATTATTAACATACCGGCTGTCCATGAGTTCAGGTGACAAGGAATTTAACATCCATGGCAACTATCGCCACACCTTTCCCACATTGCATAACTTTTCAATTAGAGCCGTTTACATTTTCCATCGATAAAACCTGGGCTTTGTTTTTCTGGCGTATAGTGCCCCCGAGTATACTCTCTCCTCCACGATCTATAACCTGCTCCATCAAACTTCACTGAATCGCTGACAAGAACAGACTTTCTACTTCATTTAATCGTGACGCTGACTTGGACATGCCGAAGTAGCTTTGATTACCGGAATTTCCATTTATCAAGCTGAATTTCCTCGTGATTCTTCCACGATGATTCTAGGAAGACAATTCAATTAGAGAGTTGTGAAAATTACTGAGACCTGATCGATCACAGATCAACCGCACGCCGAGAAAAAACCCTGTAATAGATCGACTGGGAGAGATCAATCGATTGATCGGTATGAAACAAGCAATGCATCGAATTTAGACGCGACAGACTTGGTTGCATCTGACAACATGTTTAAACGTGGAGCCGAGCGCTAAATATAAAGAAACAGAGGAGAAGAAAGCAAGGTTACAAACAGACAGAAACTTAAGAGAAAAAGCAAGATTCGAAAATTAACACATAAATACGTGAATTTTGGAAAATGAAAACTCGATTCATTATGTAATTACTTTGAGCTATATATATACTGTACATGATTTGAAACTAAGGAAGAAGGAGGAAAAAATCAGAGGTGTGCTAGTTATAACTAACTTCTAACTAACTAACTGATTTTTAACTAACTAACCAATGGCCTAACTAATTCTAACTAACTCTAACTAACTTGTTAACTAAACCGTAAACTCTAACTAACTTGTTGTGAGTAAACCGTAATTCTAACAAAAAAAGCCGCCCATCGATTTCTAGAACTCAAATTCTACAATTACAAAGTTACGTAAGACCGTATAATTAATCAAAAGACATTCCTGTAAGAGTTCTAACACTGAAAAATTTGGACACTCTTAAGATTTTTCTGCTAGTAGTAATATCTAGTATTGTAGAGAATTTGTTAAACGATCAAATTCTTATAGATAATTGTTTATAATACAGGTCACTTGAAAATCATATAAATATATTCGCCTAACACATAATGCTTGGGTATGTCTTATATGGTAAATTGAAAATGACTTTAAAAAAATATTCCTTAAGTCTTATAGGCAGAAGTTGTTTTCTTTTATAACTATCCAACTTTACAGTTTTTTCCAGTTACAAGCGCTATTTACATTAGATATTATAGCGTGCCATTGTATCGTGAAAGCATCGAATAATCAATATTTTTTATTATATAAACGACACCCGTATAAGTACCTAAATTTAAAAGATTCTCTTAAATAAGTCATTATAAAATAAAATAAAATATATATATATATATATATATATATATATATATATATATATATATATATATATATATATATATATATATAAAGCATTTGAGTGTGTGATAGTCCTCGATCTAAATATGTCTGACCTATCTTCTTTCGATAAAAGGTATGTTATTTTATTTTAACTTTTTTACTAATAAATATACAATAATAATTCTTTATATGAGCAAATTCTTAACAAATACTGTATCATATTAAAAATACCAAAGTAATAAGATAGCCTTGTAAGTACCATAAAAGAAAAGATTAAACTTCAAATGGGAAAGATTAAAACGAATTATACAAATCAGCTCGAGTAAATGTTGAAAGAAAGAAAAAGAAGAAAAAAGTAATCATTTTATGGAGTTAAAGAAACGACAACTAAACAAGTAGTGGGTTAAAACGTAAATAAAAATTAACTACGGGACTTATTTTGACGGAATAGCAAACTACTAAAAACTTGAGCCCCAATTCTCAGTATTGATGCCATAGTTTCCCTCCTTTTTTTGGCCCCAACTGCCATGTGTTCTTCCACGAGAAAGGAAAAGTAGCGTGACAACCATGGGCGAGCAAGACCAATTTCTTGGCAGTTCCGGCGATGATGGCAACTCTGAAGGTCGGAATCTTGAAAACTCACCTCAGAAACGAGAGATTCAGACAGAATGTGCAGAAACCGCCTGCATTGATTGGATCAGTGAGCTACCTGACTCTATTATTGTCCAAATTCTTTCTCTATTGCCCATAACAAATGCCTGCAAAACAACTATTCTCTCTAAACGTTGGCAATGCCTCTGGACTTCTATCGACAACGTTATTTTTAGAAACGCCTGCAATCGTTTAGAGTACATGGCCTTGGACAAATTCATTTCCTTCACGGACAATGTACTACCTCTCCTTAGCTGCTTAAGCATTAAAAAGTTCAATCTATACTTTGATTTCGACTATGATGATGGCGTGTCTTATAGTCTCAAAATTGACAATTGGCTTGAATTTGCTGTGAACAAAAAAGTGGAGGATCTCTACCTAAATATATGGTATTCTGTTGATCCGGAAGAACATGACCAACCATATAGCTTGCCGCAAGTTTTCTGCAGCAGCTCATCAATTGTAAAGCTCGATTGCAGGTATTGCAGAATATCAGAAGACCGTGTACTAAATTGGACATCCCTGAAGAGTTTAACGCTGGGATATTTGTTTCTCCGGGAAGAACACATTGAACAAATAATGTCAAATTGTCCTCAATTGGAATCTTTGAAGCTACGTTCCTTTTGTGGTTTTAATCGTTTGCACGTGACTTCTCCAAATTGTAGGCGACTGCAATTGACCAATCACCATCATCCTATCGGAGATTGGGGTTCATTTGAAGGTGATTGTGGCTTCGAAGTTGTTGCTCCATATGTTCAACATTTAAAGATTTCTGAAAATTTTGATCATACGGAAATTAGGCTCGGGGACTTGTCATCTTTGGTCCATGCTGATCTTACTTTCTGCCGCGATGAATATGATGCAAGTAATGAAACCACAGTGGAAGACCTTTTGGTAAGCATCCGTTGTGCTAATGAGCTAATCGTCTCACCGTGGTTGATCAAGGTTAGTTATCAGCCCCAAATATCTCCAGTCTTTTTATGCTGATTGTGAATATAGCTCCTGTTTCCTGTCTCCTTCCTATATTAATATTGATGAATGATGATCTATTGCTTTCCCCTATTTCACATGAAAAGTCAGAGCCGATCAATCTGGTTGTAGGATGGGGGTAATGATTCTGTCAACTAAAGGTCGCAAACCTGATTAATTAGCCTTTGATTCACTTCCTATTAATCAACTTATACAGTTTTGATCTAGCAGGCGAGGTTAAATATCGGTTCCTTCTATTGGTTTAAGTTGGCTTCTACAAGTTCGTGCAATAATAAAAAGTCAATAGCACTCTGAAGGCTACACTGACTTAGAGTAAACAAAGACACAAGCGAGAAACCAAAAGATTGGTACCACCATTACTAATTATTTTAGCACTAACTGGCAACCTTGGTAATGTTATACTAAAGTTATGGAGAATCTAGAATTATTTTGTTTAAAGATCAGAATGAAACTGAAATGTAAGCACATTAGAAAACAAATAAACCTAACATGTTTACAATTACCAGTTTCAGAAAAAATAAACCTAACATGTTTATGAAGATTAGACCAACAACCATGTTGAGAAGAATGGGATCTAACCCCCCCAAAAAGCAGCCAATGGTCTTAGAAGGGAACCTTCGTTCTATTGCAAGTCACAAACACTATAGCCATTCCTTTGCCCCTTGTCGATAACCGCTCTTTGCATGACACTGTGGAATCTATTCTTGCTTTGTCAATCGAATTTAAAGATGATGTTTTAATAACTAATCTTCTCTTCGCTATTCATGGACATTGATTATTTTTTTAAGCAATTGGCGGTGGGTAATATTTTTTGTTGCCACTTCTCTAAATTTAGTGATGCAGATAAAATTGTGATTCCTTGGGTTAAAAATGCAACCTGTTACAAGTAAAAAACCTTGATAAGCAAAGAGATGTAGCAGGTATTATAGCTCTCTACACAGAGAGAAAACACATGCCATTTTTCTGAGCACATATATCAGCTCATGTTTTCTTGTCAAACTTTGAACCTAAACAGATAATTGGAAATTGGAAAAACAAATATCGGCAAGTGTGGCGCTCCATTTGCTCGAGCTAGCGTTTAATGGACTCTTTAGAAGTCAACTTAAATTCTTTCTTTAATAAATCAATTCTGTTCCCCCAACTTTTATTTACCGTAAAAGTTTCTCTACTAACTTCGTGAGGATTATTCTGAACTTAAAACAGCTTTAGTTGGATATAATCATCACACTGTAATTTTATAAGTAAAATTCCTTGTATTTACTTTACAAGTAAGTTTGTTTCCTAATACAACTTATGAAGCTATCGAAATTCAGAAGCTCATCAAAGTTCGAAGGAAGAGAACAATTTAACATTCTTTCTTGGGCTAGGGGTGTAACATGTAGAAGTTTAAACCATAACTTCGGGATGTTAATTTATAAGCCTTGTAACTTTGATATCGTGATATTCAGTGTAAGTGAATATTCTGCCTCACTCTTCTGTTTAGGTGATTTCTGATTTGATGTTTGAAGGGGAGGACATCTCCTTACCGTTGCTGGAGTGCAGATGGTTGATGATAAGTTCTCGTATTTCAAAATATTTCTTCCCCGGATTAGACAACCTCTTAAGGTCGACTCCTTATTTGGAAAATTTGATGTTATCTCATGATATGCCGGTATGTTTTCAATTGATTTCTTGCTTCGAGATATCTTTGTGTCTTTTTCACTCTTTTAACTTTATTTCCTGTCTTTGTTCCATTTGGTTCGAAGTTATTATATTTCATGATATAGGCTCATCCTTAATGTAATTGCAGAGAATTTTATAACCACCAATGTTCCTCACCTTTTGCTGCCTAATATAGCCTTGGATTTCAGGTCTTTAATACTGAGCGTGCTGTATATTGTACCTATTGTGGATGCAAACTTTCTTTTAGTTCTTCTTCTAAAGATATATGACCAAATTGTTGTTGCACTGAAGATGCTTCCTTTTACTATGAGTATTTAGTTAGTTCTTATTCTGTTTGGCATAGAAAGTTACTAAAGATGCCTATTGATCTCCTACAGCCTCAACGACTACATTGTAGTACTTCCCTTAAAGTGTTTATAAGCTATTCGTCTCATTATTTTATGCATTCACGTGAAATGTCCCATAAACATGTTATTAGTCCCCCTAAAGAAAAATTTGTCTGTCAATTTTCATTTCTGGACATTTTTCATTTACGTGTCAATTGTTGATTACAAAGTTACTTATACATCTTTACAGTTTCTTTTTTGTGTGTGTTTAACTCAATTTCAGCACTATAGGTGTTGAGCTTACCACCTAACCTGATTTGTGCTTCTTCTGTATGTATAGTGCTACCATTGCTTTCCGGATGATGACATTATTATTTGGGGAGTAAACTACCTCTCCTTGCAAGAAAACATATTCAAAGTTTCCTTACAGAATTTGAAGATTGTGAAGGTTATTTCACCGTTTTGTAGTCGTATCCACACAGCTGTTACAACAGAGCTCCCTCATTTGTTGAAGTTTTTGCTTGAGCATGCAATAAATCTGGAGAAGCTGATTGTAGCGCCGGAGCACAAGGGATGCAACAGATGTTCTACTCATATCTCAAAACTGATGAAGTATTTGTTAGCTTTTCCAAGAACTTCTAAGAGTGCAGTTGTTTCCTTAGGATCAGTTTGAAACTCTCATGTGCTAACAAAGACACATGATTGGAATCTGAGTATAATTACATTCATCAAATTTCTTTTTGTACTTCTTTTCAACTTAAAGTCTCAAACCTGTTCCTATTTTGTCGCTGTTATTTTTGTTAAGATTCATAGTGGCAGCGGCATTGCCACTTGGATTGTTGGCTACTGAGCTATGCTTAAGGTCTTTCCGTGAACATCTACTCTCTTGTTTCTTATATTTCTTTAAACATTAAGCTTCTGATACTGTCTGCTTACTTTTCGTTTTCCTTATTGCTGTACTTTACTCTATCTTAGGTACTGACACTTTGTTTTATTGTGATTATATGATGCTGAGAGTTTCACTGAGCTGGTAATAATTTTCTTTACCCAGTGTTCTCCTAACCTTTTTATTCAAAAAGAAACAGATCAATGGCATATAGCGCAGTATGCCATGGCACTCTGCTGGAGGGGGGTTGGTTTGCAGGACCATTCATATGTCTTACTCCGTAGTAACGGTCAACGGGACTGTGCAAAGCATTAACTTGAGGCTTCATGCATAGAATATGTGGATTTAGTTAAGGAGAATTCGAAAGCTTTCAACCATTACGTGTGTTTTTTGTGCTTTGGTTATCGTATTATTTTGTTTTCAACTTTTCATCATTATTTTTTCCTGTATAGTGTGCTGCTCTTTTTTTATTATCACTCTCATTTGTGTATTTTCTTCTAAAATTATTTGGAAATATTTTATTTTAAGTCAAGGGTCTATTGATCTGCATAAATTCTATTCTTCCTAAACTTCACATTACACTGGATATATTGTTGTTGTTACTTTTTAAAAATCTATTTTATTAATTTTATTTTTGATCCATTAGATGTACCAATCATAAATTTAAGATTCTAGTCAAATAAAATGGTTGATAACATAAATATGCAGTTTGTACTAATTAATTAATTTAAATAAAAACATATTTTTTTGAAAGGTGATTAAATCACGATAAGAGAAGTTTTTAAGATGATGTAGAAGTCATGTTAGTTAAAAAAAAGCTAATCAGAAGTTTAAAGTTTTCGACCATTGTGATTTTTTTAATACAATGGTCAATGTCTTTTGTGCTAAAAAAAACTGTGTGATTTTGGCGCAAGGAAATATACCTTAGGGACCATTTATGAAATTTAGCTAACTTTTAGAATAGAATATGTATTAACTATTTCTCAAATTAAAAGAAGTAGGGAGCAAAAGAGAAATGACACCTTTTTCCTTTTTAAACAATTTTCCGTTGTTAGTTTTAGTTGGAGGCAAGAAAATGGAGCAGTTTTGGGGCGGTCTCATCTCAAATTCGTTTTGAGTTCTAGGGTTTCAAATTCGATGGTTTAACTTCTGTAGGGCGCGAGTTTTGTTTTCTTCCTGATACGAGTACCACTTGTTTCATTCTCTAACCATATTTTGTAAATAAATGTCACTGTAGTATCTGCGCTTCTTATTTTTGAGCTCTCTTCTACTTTTAAGTATGAATTAACTTCTTAGTTTGCAGATTTGTAGTTTTAGTGGATCAATTGAGTCCTAGGCATTCCTAGGCACAAAAAAAAAAAAATCAAAAAATCAAATGGGTTTGTTAGGCGTTATTAAAAAACTTAAAGAGCTCGAAATTTAAGAGGGGAGAGAGAGAGAGAGAGTAGTTGGTTCCTCAAGCCAATATAGATAGATAAATGATAAATGCTAGGAGTAGATACAGGAATAGTTTAGTAAATACGTCTTTCATTCTTGTAGTGAACTTTGAAAGGTTATTAATATGTACTCTTTTTTCAGATCAGGAATCTAGAAGTATCAGACTTTCCGCTAAGATAAAAAATTATTAATATTGTGCTCTTTTCTCAGCGCAGGTACAGGAGTGGTTTAGTATATAGGTCTCTATTTCTTGCAACGAACTTTGAAAGGAAAAGTAGCGTGACAACCATGGGCGAACATGACCAATCCCCTGGCAGCTGTGGTGATGATGGACACTCCAATGGCCAGATTCTTGCAAAACCACCTCAGGAAAAACAAAATGCAGATTGAGATAGAATGTGAAGAAACTGGCATTGATTCGATCGGTGAGCTACCCCACACTTCCATTCTCGAAATTCTTTCTCAAATGTCCATAGTAGATGCCTTCAAAACAACTTTTCTCTCTAATTATACGTTGGCAATACCTCTGGACTTCTCTAGACAACTTTATTTTTGACAGCAGGAAGACCAATGGGTCTGATAGTCTTAATATGTTTAATAAGTTAATTTCCTTCACAGACAATGCACAACCTCTCCTTTGCTGTAAGAAGTTGAGTCTATATTTTTGATTTCACTTTTTTGTGCCTTATAGTTCCAAAATTGACAAGTGGATTGAAATTGCTTTGAAGGAAAAAGGTGGAGGATCTTGACCTCGAAATATGGTATTTTGGTGGAGAACCCTATGTTTTGCCTCAAGTTCTCTGCAACAGCGCATCCACATTTACAATAATATTGCCTGTTTCCCAGAATACCAGAAGAATGTGTACTAAATTGGACATCCATGAAGAGTTTAACACTAACATAGTTGTTTCTCTGGGATGAACATGTTGAACAAATAATAACAGATTGTCCTCAGTTGGAATCTTTGAAGTTGCGCGACTTTTTTGGTTTCCATAGTTTGAGCAGAACTTCACCAAAATTTAGGACACTGCAATTGATTAATCATGGGAATCCTTATGGAGATTGGGATCCAACTGGAGATGCGTGTTTCTTCGAAATTATTGCTCCATATGTTCATCACTTTAAAGATTTTGGGTGACTTCAAAGACTATTGCAAAATTATGGTTGGTGACCTATCATCATTAGTCCACGCGTATCTTACTTTCAGAGTTCTTGAAGTTATTGACAAAAGCACAGTGAAAGATCATCTGCGAAGCATATGTTGTGCCAATGAGCTAATGGTCCCATCCTGGTTTATTGAGGTCAGTTTTCAGTCCCAAATATCTCCTGTCTTTTTATGCTGAATATGAATATAGCTCATCTCCTTTTTATCAATATTGATATAGATGGCCTGAGTTCCCCCATTTTGCATGTCTAGTCAGAGCAGAACAACCTCAGTTTTGAATGCATCTGGAGTGGGGTGATAATTCTTTCAACTTGATAAATTAGCCTTTGATTCATTTTCCGATCTGTCCCATATGGATTTGGTCCAGTATGAGAGGATAAATATTGGTTCCTTCTAATTGTTTTAATTTGGCAGCTTAATTCTTAGTTTCTTACAAGAAATGAAGAAAGCAGAAAAGAGACAAGTGAGAGCCAAAATAAGAAGGAAAAAAAAGGAAAGTAGACTGCTGCAATACCGAGCATCTATTTTTTCCTTCTCTAAGACATGAAGTTGCTTGTGAAATTTGCAAAATAATATAGAATGTAAACAAATTTTATAGAACAGATACTTCTCAGCACCAATTTGTAACATTACTGTTTTTATGTTAAAGCTTTAGAAAATGTTGAATTATTTTGTAAAAGAGTTGAATGAAACTGCACCTACAAGCACTTTACAGACCAAATAGACCGACTAAACATTTTTATGAAATTTAGACCAATACCCATGTTGAGAAAGAATACGTTGTAACCCATAGGAAAGTGGCATTTAGTTTTAGAGGGAGTCTTTGCTTTATTGCAAGTCAGACACTGTAGCCATTCCTTTTTCTGTTAGTCCATATCCGCTCTTTGCCTAACATTGTGGAATCTCAATTCTCAATCGAATTTAACGATGATGCTATAATAAATAATCTTCTCTTCACTAGTATAATTTGTTTAACCAACTGGTGACAGGTAATGTTTGTTTATTGCCACTTCTCTAAATCTTGCAATGTGTATTAAATTGTGATTCCTTGGATTAGAAATGCAACCAATTACAAGTAAGAAACCTTGATGAACAAAGAGATGTAGCTGGTAGGATAGCACTCTACACAGAAAACTCATGTCTGTTTTCTTGTCAAGCTTCGAACCTAATCAGATAGCAAGAATTTGAAAAAAATAATATCACCTAGTGTAGTGCTCCATTTGAGCGAGCTAGCCTTTAATGGCCCCTTGAGAGGTCGACCTAAATTTTTTCTTTAAGATATCATTTCTGATTTATCCCAATTTTTATTTATCATAAAGGTTACTCTAGTTCCTGCTAAATGCTTTGATTAGATTTCCAAAATTCACATTTTTTATGACTAGTGAATACAACTCTAACTTTGTAGAGATTATTCTGAACTTAAAACAGCTCTGGTTGGATATGACCACAGTGTAACTTTATAAGTGGAATTCCTTGTAACGTATGTTTTTTTTTCTAATACTATAACTTAGAAGCTATTGAAAACTTCAGAGGCTAGCTAAAGGTTGAAGGAAGACCTGTTTTTTTTCTTCTTTTCTAATACCATAACTTAGAAGCTATTGAAAACTTCAGAGACTAGCTAAAGGTTGAAGGAAGACCATGTTTTTAACATACTTACAGGGGGAGGTTGTAAATGTGAAATTCTAAACCATAAGTTTGGGATGATATATATATTTTTTTGGAATAAGTTAACATGTATATTATCAACAGGGAAAGTTACACCAATAGTGCACTTTCTGGAGTAATTACGAGCAGTAGTTAGAAAGAGCAAAATCTACCACCTGGATCCCACATATATAATCTAACACAGTAGTAATTTCCTCAACCTCGCGGGAGAATTCCTGTAAACACCAAAAATAAAACAACACTAGAGACTCCATTTTCATTTTCTGAAATGTTGCACTCCTATTTCCAAAAAACCTCTGGTTCCTCTCCTTCCATATTGTCCAGCATTATGCATGCTGGGACAATCTTACATCTCTCCCCATGTCTTGTAAGGTTTCCATGCTCCATCTGATCCCTCTTCTATTGATGAAAAATTGCCATAATTGTACGGTAACCTTACAATGTAGGAAGAGATGATTTGTTGTCTCAACTTCAGATTCACAAAAGAAGCATCTGGAACATAAGGGTACCGCCCTTTTCATCAAATTGTCTTGTGTTAAAACTGCTTGTCTAGCTACCAACCAAACAAAAAAAGTCACCTTGTGTGGAACTCTAGCTTTCCAGATTATTTTCCAAGGCCAGGTGCTGACTTGAGTATTGATGTTGCTATAATATTTGTAGGCTGAGTTGTACAGAAAACTTTCCTTTTTTGTCCCCAACCACAGTAGTCTATCCTCCTATTGGATGATTCCTTGAATTGATTCAGAGTGTTGTAGAATTCTAATAACCTCTCCACTTCCCAGTCATTGAACCTTCTCCTAAAGCTGAGGTTCCATCCTTGATCATCCTTGACTTCCAAGATTGTTGCATTCTGTTGTTGGCTTAGAAGGTATAAATCAGGGTATACATTTTTCAGAGGGTGAGCGCCAATCCAAACATCACACCAAAAGGATGTGTTCCTCCCATTGCCTACTTGTATCTTGGTGTTCCTCCAAAAACTAAGCCCTGTATTTCTTGTTGTTGTTGTGATACTCAATGCCCTTACCTTCTACTCTGCTTCTCTCTTTTTTGGTTAAGTAATAAAATTGTATTAGAGCGCATCAAGGAGATGCAGCATTTACAGCTGGAAATAGTTGCTTCAAACAGAAAAAGACATGAAGCTAGCTGTGCAAAAACCTGTAAATTAGCGATACCCCTTCAACCCTACTGAGCAAGGTTTAGGGAGCTAACTAAATTCAAAAAATTGTCCATACTGTTTACAGGTGAGAGAAAGTATCAATTGAAAAGACTAATTATATACCTAGACTTGATGGTACTCGTGGGAGTTGATATTCCAACAAAGCATCTGCAGTTTCTCTCATTCCAAATGCTCCAAAAAATTACTGTTGGGATCATCCTCCAGATTCCTTTGAGGGTGATTGTCAACTCTCCAACATATCCAGCTAGCATAAGCATCTTTGATGCATAAGGGCATTACCCATTCAAGGCCAACCAATGAGAAGAAGAAATGCCATATGCTAGCTGTTATGGGGCAATGCAAAAAAAGATGGTTCACACTTTCATTGTCTTGTTTACAGAAAAAACATCTGTTGATGAGTGATGCCCTTTTTCTGAGGTTGTCTTGTGTTAGAATGCCTTGTGAAGGGTTGTCCATGTAAAACAGGACATGTTAAGAGGTTGTCTGGTCCTCCAAATATGTTTCCAAGGAAAATCTTCAAGGATGCCATTCTGTGTATTCCAGTAGTTGTAACTTTTCTTCACTGTGTAGATACCTTTCTTGGTGTTGCCCCAAAGTAGTCTATCTGGGGTGTGTACATCTAAGTTCTCTCTCATCTCCTGTTTAGGTGATTTCCATGTTGGTGTTGAAAAGGACGACGTTTCATTACTGTTGCTGGAGGGCAAATGTTTGACGATAAATTATTGGATTCCAGAATATTCCATCCTCGGTATAAGAAGGCTCTTAAGGTCTACTCCTTATCTGGAGAACTTGACGATACTTCCTGAAGCAGTATGTTTTCAATTGATTTCTTTCTTCGAAATATTTTTATTTGTTTTTCCTCGTGTTTGTTCAATTTAGTTAGAGGTAATTCTGTTTCATGATATAGTTTCTCCTCTTCACATAATTATCTTATATTTTAAGTAAATTTTACAACCACCAATGTTTTTTTATTATACCAAGATGGTACGCAAGACAAGATTACATCAAAAGCAGCCAACACCTACAGATAGCAAAACTCCAGTACAAATTTCTTTGCAACTACCAATCCTCATCACCTTTTCAGGCATAATATAGCCTTGGATTCAGGCCGTCTAATTTACATCCCCATTTGGTACAGAAGTTACTGTCTTTTATACCTACTGTGTGGGATTCAATTTTTTTTTGTTCTTTCTCTAAAGATATGTGACCAAAATGTTGCTGCACTCAAGACTCTTCCTTTTGCGATGAGTATTCGATTTGTTACAATTCATGCAGTGTGGAGAATAACTTGTCTTATTACTCAAAGAATATAATGATATAAATCAGCTAGTGATTTTGTAACACTTCCCCTTAAGCTGGAGCATATGTATATTAATCATTCCCAGCTTGTTACAAAGGTGAATCAAATCGAGTTATGTTCAATGGTTTTGTAAACAAATTAGCTAGTTGTTCTCCTATCTTAGCGTAGTTAGTGGAAATCAGGTGTTCCTGAATCTTTTCATGAATAAAATGATAATTAACCTCAATATGTTTAGTTTTTTCATGATACACCGGATTTGAGGTGATATGAAGTGCTAGCTTTTGATGTTGAGTTAGACCTAAGTGCCAGATCTTTACATAGCTTAACAGTTCTTATTTTCCTTGGCATAGAAATGTTGCATTGATCTCCTACAACTTCAACATTGTAGTACCTTACTTAGTGTGTTTATCAGTGATTTATCTCCTTTATTTACAGGTTCTTGCAAAATTTTTCTCATAAAAATGTCTCGAAATCATATTTCTTAGAACTCTTCTTCTTTGTACAGTTATAATGCTTTGGGTATATCTTTTTTTTTTTTGAGAAAAGTAACAGTTGTATTCTATAAAAAGCTTAGCCACCCCAGGAAAAGGTGCTAACTTGGTAACTTTACAAGCATCAGAAGGGTACTTAAACCCCTGCCCAGAAGCCTATACAATTATACATTGCCAATTAAATCTATTAACTCTCCTATTTTCCCCCACATATTCTGTTTTCACCAAAAAAGAACAAGCTAAGACAATTCAATCCTAATTTTCTGGATAGATCTGCTATTGCCTTTAAAATGTCTACCATTCCTTTCTTTCCACACTGTCCACCAAATGCAAGAAAGAATGATTTTCCACCAGGCCTCCTCCCCACC
This sequence comes from Datura stramonium, assembly GCA_018107945.1. Classification (NCBI taxonomy): domain Eukaryota; kingdom Viridiplantae; phylum Streptophyta; class Magnoliopsida; order Solanales; family Solanaceae; genus Datura; species Datura stramonium. The sequence goes on from JACEIK010004094.1 coordinate 62,437, forward strand.
TCTGTTCCCAATACTCCACCAATTGTTCAATAGTGCCAAAGTAGAGCTAGGTATAACCCAAGTTATTCCCAAAATACAAAAGAACATGTGCCACAGATTTAAAGTTGTCGTGCAGTGTAGGAATACATGTTCATTGCTTTCACCCTCCTGTTCACACAAAGGACATCTTGAACAAATCCAAAGACCTCTTCTTTGTATCTTATCTTGAGTTAGGCAAGCTTTCCTAATCACCAACCAGACAAAAACTGACACCTTCATAGGGATATTTTACTTTCCAGACTTGTTTCCAAGGCCAATTCTCCTCTACAGGACCTCTTTGATTCAATTGCCAGTACATTGACTTTACTGAGAAAGCCCCTTTGCTGTTTAGTTTCCATCCCAGTCTGTCTGTAGATTCAGTGCATCCGCCAAACGTTTCTAATATTTGAAGCAGTGACAAAACTCTCTACTTTCCAGTCATTAAGAGCTCTTCTAAAGACTAGATTCCACCCTTGTTGACTCCACATTTGGTAGATCACGTTATATTGGTGGAGACTTATAAAATAAAGAACTGGAAACATAAACTTCAGATTGCTCTGCCCATTCAATGATCAGCCCAAAAGTTAGTTTTTCTTCCATCTCCCACAATAATCTCCACATTTTTCCAGTAGTCTTGCCATTGATTTCTGATAGTTCTCCACACACTGCTACCATAGGGATTATTAGTATCATTTGTGGTCCATTGGTTCAACATCCCATAGTTCTAGGATATGAAATTCCTCCAAAATTGACCTGTCCTTATTATTGAATCTCCAATGCCATTTTTGTCGCAGACTTCTATTATGCAGACTCAAGTTCTTTATGCCCAAACCACCATGTCTCTTGCTCAAGGTTAAAGCCTCCCCGTTTAACTAGATTACTGCTTTTCTCATCTTTGTTGCCTTGCCAAAGAAAGTCTCTACTCAATCTATCAATTTTTTTTTGACCCCTTTGGGCAATGGAAAGATAGACATTATGTAAGTAGGAAGAGCATCTAAAATTGAATTAAGGGAAAATGGCCAAAAATACCCCTAACCTATGAGAAATGACTCATAAATACCCTTCTTCCACTTTTTGGTCTAAAAATACCCTCAACCTTTAGTTTTGGCTCAAGAATACCCCTCCGCTTCTACCTTTTGGTCTAAAACTGCCCTCAACCTTGAAAATTTAATATTTAAAGGTTTAAAATTTTATTTTCTTTACTTTTTATTTTAGGAATTAATAAAATCGATATAATTT
>JACEIK010004094.1:101258-111825 GCA_018107945.1 Datura stramonium
TAAAAGGTGAACAATATTTTGCTATGGGGCTTCATATTTTAAATATTTAGTAATAACTTAATTTTTAAATTACCATTTTACCTTTATGAGATGATTTTAGCTCAAAAGAATTTTTCTCTCTTAATTTTTGTGTCTCTTCAAACACATTCATATAAATTAAAATAGAAGAAATAGTGTAGATTTAACTAAAGAGGGTGAATAACAAGAACACTCAATTAATTAAAACAACTTAAAGTATGTTGTGTTTTTATATTTTTTTTATTGTACAATTTAATATTTTTTAAGAAGGAGGAATTCAACGTATTAATGCAAAATGAAGTTACACTCTTTGTAATGACCTGAACGTCGTTATAGGATGGTTAAGGGCCAAGAACACTGGAACAGGCTAGTGAAGGAATAGAATATGATGTGAATTTTTATAAGTGTGAAACTGGTGGATTTCAGGTAGCTACTAGTCCGGGGGACCACTGCAGCGGTACACTTTCCACTGCAGCAAGACCGTGGTGACGATCGAAGTCCGACCGTGAAGAAATGTGGGGACAATCATCGGAGCCACCGCCGCAGCGCTTAAACCACTGTAGCAGGTCCACTGCAGCGGATGACGGAAATCAGAAAGTAGGCTTTAAGTGGGAATTATGGGGTTTTACCCCATTATTCTCAAAAACACAACCAGAAGGTCTAAAACTTCAATTAAATCAATAAGCTTTTTGATTGATTTAGGGCGCCGCCTCCTTCTCAGAATTAGAAACCATTGAAGGGGGCCTCGACACGGGAAGGGGAGAGTGGCTGAGAGGTCAAAAGAGGCAGACTATAAATCTGTTGAAGTTTTTCTATGTAGGTTCGAATCCTGCCTCTCCCACTTGTTTGTTGTAGACTTCAGAGAAGAGAAAAGAAGCATTCGTCTACTAAAAGACATGCCACTCAAGAGTGGTTTGAGTCCCAGTACGCTGACCCATCTTGTATACAAAACGTTGGTGTGACGAACCCCTTCACGATTGATTGGCACAATCTCACCTTGAACGGGAAAACTCTCTATGGCAATGAAATCTTCTCCCAAGGTAAGATTTTCGATCTTCTATCTCTACAATGAGTATTGTTAATCCTAAACTCCCTGTCGATCTTTAATGGTGGAATTTTGGTATGGAGAAGACCCTAGATAGTTAGACTAGGGCTGAATTATGGGAATACTATGGTGTGTTTAGACTTTATAATTAGGAGTATTGATCACTCCCCTAGGATTATTATTGAGAACAAGGATTGTGCAATTCATTTTCAAAAGTGCCCTGAAGGGGAGGGTTTGATCTTCTAAAACCCTTAATTCATAGAGTGAGTAATGAATTACTCTTTGTTCTGTTGTAGATTACGAGCATTTCAAAAATGTGAGAAAGGGCAAGGCTCCAGTGTAGTAATTGACTCTTCATGTCCGAAATGAAGGTAGGTTATGGTTAGAGGGTTAGACCCTACGTAATGGCTTGTATGCTTATGTAATGATCATATTTGATAGGTCTTCGTACATTCGTTGTTATGAGAGCTTATGTGAACGAATGGGAAATATCATGTTGATAAGAGATGAATATAATCCGTCCTTGAGATCATGTGAAAGTGTGTAGTGAACTTTGTTTTATGAATTTATCCTGTGAATTGAGTTCTGTATTTGAGAGAGTGTGGGAGTGGAGAGTAGACTCTGATGATTTGATATGTATATATGTTTACATTTGTGAAATGCACATTGTTGCTGTTAATAGATAAAAATGGCAGTATTGTTTTTTAATTGAGAGGCTCGAGCCCGAGGGGAGTATGCGGGGGAGCGAATATTAATTATTGAGTGGCTCGTGTTTGAGAAGAATATCCGGACGAGCATATGAGTGGGAGCGGATACCACGCCGATATAGTACATAGATTAATAGAGCCCCCTACATGTCATGATTGAAAGGGCAGAAATAAGAACCTCTGGCATGTGTGTACACTAATTGTATGGTTGAGTGTTTACGGTGAGATGGCGGAGACATGTGCCTGTCATGTCATCTTTGAGTTTCATGCTCTATATGTTACGTTATGTTGTGTTGTTTGTCATTATATGCAAACAAAGTGTATGAAAATTGTGCTAAGAGGTTGTGTCATTTATGGTTATGTAAGTCACTTTGATAATGAGGAACATGTCCCTAGTTCTAAGTGTTACTTGTCACAATGTCGGAACTTGATGATGGATTTTGCTGTGATTTCCTGTTGAACTCGTAAGTGATACTTGGTGATGTTAATTACTATCCCTAAGTGTGCGTTATCTCAAAAAATTTGGTGGAATATGTGAATTATGGAACTGATGAACCGCTAGAGGTGCAGCTAAGTCGAGCTACTTTCTAAAGCAGTAGTGCTGCGGCGACACCGCTGTAGCGGTCAAGTGACCGCTGCAGTGAACTGCCCAATCCGGTGAGTAGGCCGACTACTCCCAGAGTAGAGCTAGTGTGTCTGAAAAGTTCTGTATGTTCTTTTTATGTTAAAGACTGGTCTTGTATTGTTATTACTGTGTGTACTTGTTATTATTTAGGATCGACCGATAATGCCTACCAATACTTTGTTATGTAATGACCCTAACCCTGCACTTTTTTTCTGAATGTAGAGTTCAAACTCGATAATTCCTCACGTCCTCACCTATAGATCAACAACGGAGTTTGAGAGGTGAGTTGACTAAGGAGGAAATACCACTCTTCCGTCGAGGATGTCTTTATTTTCTCCAAACATTTGATTTCTTTTCCTATTTTAGACTTAGCATTTCTTAAAATTGTAAGCAGGCGTCTGGTGCAATGACAATTAGTTCTTGAGTTTAATATTGAATTTTGTTTTAAATCTTTATCTCTTGTTAATTAATTTAGTTTGTTTTATTTTAATAAAAGTTTTCATTTGAATGATCAATTTTGGGTAACATTTGGAAATCGTTGGTTCGCCTACTGGGGGGTTAGTGTGGGTGCCAATCACGGACATTTATCTCATGATAAAGTTGGTATTAGAGCTTTAGGTTCGTTGATCTCATTTCACTAAGACGGGTCTAGTAGAGTCTCGTGGATCGGTGTAGAGACGTTTGTAACTTATCTCCGAGAGGCTGCAAGACTTTAGGAAAACTCCTTTCTTCTTTCCTCTCATGCTATTACTTGATTCCAGTTAGTATTTGGTGATCCAAATTGGTATCTAACAACTTTCTCTTCCTTCTTTCCTAGACGGTGAGAAAACGCGCCAAAGATAATAGAGACGCAATACCCGAGCCAGTAGTGGCAACTGCAGTTCGCGACAGAGGAAGGGGCAGAGGTCGTGGACGGAGACCCGCTGCTGCTAGAGAAGGAGCTCATGCTCTGCTCCAGTTAGGTAGAGGTCTACATCTTCCGTGCCACCAGCAGTACAAGAGCGGGTGGCTGTTGAGGTTAAGGTTCCGATGTAGGGAGAAGCTCCTACCATGCCAGCATCTTCTGAGGTTTTAGCTCAGGTTCTTAACCTTCTGAGCGGCCTTGTGGGTACTGGGGTAATTTAGTAACTTTAGCGCGGCAGTAGTCGGGGATACAACATACAGCTACTGTGGATTTATGATATGTCGGAAGCTGTCATGTTCCCAAGACCGGTAGTCGGTCCGGTGATGATAGCGGAGGAGAATGATCTATTTTGGAGGTTCACCAAGATGAAGCCTCCCACTTTCTATGGCATAGAGGCAGAGAACGCCTATGAGTTTATGATCGACTTCTATGAAAAGCTCCACAATATGGGGGCGGTGGAGAAACACGGAGTAGAGTTTTTGACCTTTCAGTTGATGGGGGATGCTAAGCTCTGATGGAGAGCTTTTGTGGAGTACAAACCAGCGGAGTCACCACTATTGACTTGAACCCAGTTCTACTCCACGTTTCTAGAGAAATATGTTCCCCGCACTCTAAAAGACAGGAGACGGGATGAGTTCACAACCATTGAGCAAGGGAGCTCATCAGTTGCAACATACGAGGCTCAATTTCACTCACTACCCAAGTATGCTCTACCTTTACTACCCATAGAAAAGGAGAGGATCGGGTGGTTTGTTAAAGATCTGAATATGGGTCTCCAGGTATCAGCTCTGCAAATAGTCTCCTCAAGTAAGACCTTCCAGGAGGTGGTAGAGTATGTGAAGTCAGTTGAAGGGGTGACACATGAGGGTTATGCAAGGAATACTGAGAAGAAGGCTCAGAGAGTGAATTCTTTCAGTGGTTCTTATGATAAGGTTCTAGCACCACAGGGTTTATCTGGGCGACCTATTTAGTCCACTATGCAGGTATCAGCCGGAGGTCCGCCAGGGACGGCTCCGCGACCGTCAGGTGCAGTTGGGGGTACACAAATGGTTCATTCTAATTTTGGGGCTCGTCCTATTTCTTCTATTCCGGCTTAGAGACCAGTTATTCAGAAGTTCTATCATGAGTGCGGTGAGTATGGCTACATTTGCAGATGGTGCCCCAGGTTCGGACAGGGCGGACAGATTGTTCCTCATCCAACTCCTCGAGCTCTGGCCTCTACTGGAAGAGGAGGTAGTGCATTCAGTCCGAATTGTCCATAGCTAGGGCGAGGTGGTCAACCAATCGCTAGGGATGGTGTTTATCAGGGTAGAGACATCCTTAGGTGGGTAAGGGTGGCACCCAGGCAGGTATAGGGGTGGAACAGCCCGGGGGGCGGTTCTCAAACTGGTAACCAGGCCCACTTTTATGCTTTTCCTGGTAGGCCCGAGGCAGAGGTTTTGGATGGTGTCATTATAGGTACTATCTTTATCTGTGAAAAATGGCTATTGCGTTGTTTGACCCGGGCTTTATATTTTCTTATGTGTCTATTTATTTTTCTTTGGGTCTGGATCTTGTTTATGATGTGCTTAATACTCCTATCCATGTGTCTACTCCTGTTGGGGATTCTGTGTTAGTAGATAGGGTTGTTCGTGATTGCATTGTTGATTTCATTAGATTTGACACCTTAGTAGACTTAGTGATCTTAGACATGGTTGATTTTGATATAATTTTGGGAATGAGCTGGTTATCCCCTTACCATGCCATTCTAGATTGTTATGCTAAGACCGTCACTATATTAGGTATAGAGTCGTCTATGTTGGAGTTGAAAGGAAATTGTAGCCCTGCTCCTAAGAAACTTATTTCTTATAATTGTGCCCGTAAGTTGATAGAGCGGGGTTGTTCAACGTATCTGGCGCATATTTGGGACACTAGTTCAGAGGGTCCTCCATAGAGTCAGTCCCGGTTGTTTGTGAGTTCTTAGAGGTGTTCCCTGCAAATTTGCCCGGCATGCCACCGGACCGTGGCATAGATTTTTGTATAGACTTGGAACTATGTACCTGACCCATTTCTATTCCTCTATATCGAATGGCACCTGCTGAGTTGAGAGAACTCAAAGAGCAGTTTCAGGAGTTGCTTAGTAAAGGATTCATCAAACTGAGTGTGTTGCAGTGGGGTGCCCCGATTTTGTTTGTAAAGAATAAGGATGGTAGTATGTGGATGTGCATCGATTACCGCCAGTTGAATAAGGTAACTATTCAAAACTATTATCCTCTTCCTCGAATAGATGATCTGGTTTATCAGTTACAGGGGGCGATTGTTTTTTCAAAGATTGACTTGAGGTCCAGTTATCACCAGTTGAAAATTCGGGCTGAGGATATTCCCAAAATAGCCTTCTGGACCAGGTATGGGGATTATGAGTTTCTGGTCATGTCATTTGGATTCCCTAATGCCCCAGCTGCATTCATGAGCCTGATGAACGATATTTTCAAACCCTACCTGGATTCCTTTGTTATTGTATTTATTGATGATATCATGGTTTATTCTAAGACCAAGCAGGAGCATGAAAATCATCTAGGATTGTGCTAGCATTACTAAAGGTGGAGGCGGTCAGAAACTAGTCAAGGCCAACTAATGTGATGGAGATTCAGAATTTTGTGGGGCTGGCCAGTTACTACCATCAGTTCTTGAAGAGTTTCGCCTCCATTGCTTCTGCATTGACCAGGTTGACACAAAAGGATGTACCTTTCCAGTGGTCAGAGGAATGCGAAGTAGGTTTCCAGAAACTCAAGACTCTGCTAACCATAACACCTATTCTGGTGTTACCCGTGGAAAGTAAATACTTTGTTATTTATTGTGATGCCTCATGGTCTGGCTAGGGTGTTGTGTTAATGCAGGAAGGATAGGTTAGTGATTATTCCTCGAGACAGTTGAAGGTGCATGAAAAGAATTACTCTGCGCATGACCTGGAGATAGTAGTAGTGGTGTTTTCCCTAAATCTTTGGAGGCACTATCTGTATGGAGCTCGATGTGAGGTGTTCACGGATCATTACAGCTTGCGGTATATATTCTCCTAGAAAGATCTTAATTTGAGGTAGAGGAGATGGATGGAGCTTCTTAAGGATTATGATATCACTATCCTGTACCTTCCAGGGAAGGCCAATGTTGTGGCAGACGCATTGAGCCAGGAAGATAGTGAGCATGGGCAGTTTAGCTTGCTTGAAAGCTACTCTGCGGCCGATGGCCAGAGAATTCTAGACTTCAGCAAACAACTTGGTAAGGTTGTCTCTAACAGAAACTGGTGGGATACTAGCCAACATGGAGGCCAAATCCTCACTGCTAGAGGAAATCAAAGATAGACAGTTTGAAGATGAAAAACTGGGTAAGATTAGGGATAAAGTTCTGCGTGGGGAAGCCAAAGAAGTAGTGTTAGATGATGAAGGAGTCTTGAGAATAAAGGGGCGGGTGTGTGTTCCCCAAGTTGATGAGCTAATTAAAACTCCCTTGGCATAAGCTCACAACTTGAGGTATTCCATTCACTCCAGAGTCACCAAGATGTACCACAATCTGAAACAACACTGTTGGTGGGGCAGGATGAAGTTGAATATTGTGGACTATGTTGCTCAGTGCTTGAACTGTCAGCAGGTGAAGTACGAGCACCAAAATCCTAGAGGAGTACTTCAGAGAATGCCTATCCCCAAGTGGAAATGGGAGAGAACAGCTATGGACTTTGTAGTTGGTCTTCCCAAGGCTCTAGGAAATTTGACTCAATTTGGGTCATTGTGGATATATTGACCAAATTGGCTCCTTTCTTGCCGGTCCAGGTGACTTACAACACCGAGAAACTAGCGAAATTGTATATGAAGGAAGTGATTCGGCTACATTGGGTGCCTGTGTCAATTTTATCGGATGGGGGCACTCAATTCACTTCTTATTTCTAGAGGACCTTGAAGGCAGAGTTGGGTATAAGGTTGGACTTGAGCACAACCTTTAATCCTCAGATAGAAAGATAATCAGAACAGACTATCCATGTATTTGAGGACATGATCCGGATATGTGTAATAAACTTTTGGGGCCAATGGGATAAATTCTTGCCCTTGGCAGAGTTCTCCAATAACAATAGCTGTCACTCGAGCATTGACATGGCACCATTTGAAACTTTATAGGGGAGAAAGTGCAGGTCTCCAATTGGGTAGTTTAATGTGTTTGAGGTGAGGCCTTAGGGGACTGATTTTTTAAAGGAGTCTTGGAAAAAAGTTTGAATAATTCAGGACCACCCGGTAGCTTCTCAGAGTAGGCAGAAGCAGTACGCAGACAAGAAAGTAAGGGACATGGAGTTCATGGAAGGGGAGAAAGTGTTGATCAAGGTGTCCCCTATGAAAGGGGTGATGAGGTTCGAAAAGTGGGACAAACTTAGGTTGAGATATATTGGGCCGTTTGAAATACTTCGACGTGTGGGGGAAGTGGCTTATGAGCTGGCCTTGCTGCCAGGATTGTCTGGAGTGCATATGATATTCCATGTTTCAATGCTGAAAAAGTATCATGGGGATGAAACGTATATCATCAAGTGGGGTTCTATGCTGCTAGATGAAAACTTGTCATTTGAGGAGGAGCCGGTGGCGATATTGGCTAGAGAGATTCAAAAACTGAGGTCCAAAGAGATTATGATAGTGAAGGTCCAGTGAAAGAATCTTCCGATTGAGGAAGCCACTTAGGAGACCAAGGCAGGTATGCGGGTTAAATATCCCTAACTGTTCGTGAAATCCGGTAAGTAATTTTTTCTTTCTTTGTATAGATCATTCGGGGAGGAATTGTGTTTTAATTGATATCTGATGTAATGACCCGTACGTCATTACGGGATAGTTAAGGTACAAGAACACTAAAACAGGCTAGGGAAGGAATATAATAATGCTGTGTATTTTTCTAAGTGTGAAACTGGTGGGTTTCGGGTAGCTACTGATCCGGGGGACCGCTGCAACGGAAAGTGCACGCTGCAGTGAGACCGTGGTGGTAGTCGGAGTTTCGCTGTGGCAAAATATGAATACAACCATCGGAGCCACCACAGCGACGCTCAGAATGCTGTAGCCGGTCCGCTGCAGCAGAAATGTTTTTACTGCAGCGGACGACGGGAATCAGAATGTGGATTTTAAGTGGTAATTATGGAGTTTTACCCCATTATTCTCAAAAACACGATCAAAAGGTCTAGAGAATGGGAAAACTCTCCAGGGCAGTGAACTCTTCACCCAAGGTAAGATTTTTGATTTTTTATCTCAATAATGAGTATTGTTTATCCTAGATTCCTTGTAGGCCTTTAATGGTGGAATTTTGGAATGGAAAAGACCCTAGATAGTAAGACTAGGGCTGAATTATGGAAAGATTATGGTGTGTTTAGACTTGATAATTAGGAGTATTGATCACTCCCCTAGGATTATTGTTGAGAACAAGGATTGTGCAAGAATTGGGACCTAGAACTTAGTAGAATTGGGGTTCACTTTTGAAAGTGCCCTAAAGGGGAGGATTTGATCTTCTAGAACCCTTAATTCGAAGAGTGAGTAATGAATTACTCTTTGTTTTGTTGTAGATTACAAGCATTTTGAAGTTGTGAGAAAGGCCAAGGCTCCGTTGGACTAATTGGCTCTTCGTGTATGAAATGGAGGTAGGTTATGGTTAGAGGGTTAGATCCTACGTAATGGTTTGTATGCTTAGGTAATGATCATATTTGATTAGTCTTCAAATATTCGTTGTTATGAGAGTTTATGTGAACGAATGAAAAGAATCATGTTGATAAGAGATGAATATAATCTGTCATTAAGATCATGTGAAAGTGTAAAATGAAATTTGTTTTATGAATTTATCTTGTGAATTGTGTTCTGTATTTGAGAAAGTATGGGAGTGGGGAGTAGACTCCAATAATTTGATATGTAAACATGTTTACATTTATGAAATGCACATTGTTGCTGTTAACGGATGAAAATAGCTAAAATGGTACTGTTTTTGAAATGAGAGGCTAGAGCCCGATGGGAGTATCCAGGCGAGGAAATATTAAGTATTGAGTGGCTCATGTTCGAGGGGAGTATCTGGAAGAGAATATGAGTGGGAGCGGGTACCACGCCAGTACAGTACATGAATTTCTAGAGTCCCCTGTAGGTCATGAATGGAAGGGCAGAAATAAGACCATCTGGCATATGTGTATACTAATTGTGTGGTTGAGTATTTACCGTGAGATAACGGAGGCGTGTACCGTTCATGTCATCTTTGGTTTTCATGCTATGTATGTTACATTATGTTGTGTTGTTTTTCATTATATGCAAACGGAGTCTATGAATATTATGCTAAGAAGTTGTGTCATTTATGGTTATGTAAGTGATTTTGATAATGAGGAACATGTCCCTAGTTCTAAGTGTGACTTGTCACAATGTCAGAGCTTGATGATAGATTTTTCTGTGATTTCCTGTTGAATTCGTAAGCGATACTTGGTGATGTTAATTACTGTCCTTAAGTGTGCGTTGTCTGAAAAATTCGGTGGAATATGTGAATTATGGAACTAATGAACTGAAGAACTGTTGGAGGTGCAACTAAGTCGAGCCACTGCCTAAGGTAGCAGTGCTGTAGCGGGACTTCTTTTGCTTTGGCGAGACCGCTGTAGCGTCCAAGTGACTGCTGCATCGAAAGACCCAATTCAGTGAGCAGGCTGGCTATTCCCAGAGTAGAGCTAGTGTGTTTGAAACGTTCTGTATGTTCTTTTTATGTTGAAGACCGGTCTTGTATTATTATTAGTGTGTATACTTGTTATTATTTAGGGTCGGTCGATGATGCCTATCAGTACTGTGTTATGTACTAACCCTACCTCTGCACTTCTTTTCTGAGTGTAGAGTTCGAATCTGGCAGTTCCTCACGTCCTCACCTATAAAGCAGCTGTGGAGTTTGAGAGATGAGCTGAATAAGGAGGAAATACCACTCTTTCGTCGAGGATGTCTTTCTTTTCTCCGGACATTTGATTATTTTTCTGTTTAGACTTAGGATCTCTTAAAGTTGTAAGAAGACGTCTGGTGCAATGACATCAGGTCTTGGATTTAATATTGAAGTTTGTTTTAAATATCTTGCTCTTGTTAATTAATTTAGTTTGTTTTATTTTAGTAAAAGTTTTGATTATGAATGATCAATTATGGGTATCGTCTGGGAATCGTCGGTTCGCCCACGGGGAGATTAGTATGGGTGCCAATCACGGCTATTTGGGTCGTGAAACTCTTTAATTTATTTTTTCGTACCATGAATTGAAAATATGTGAT
>JACEIK010004095.1:27429-51705 GCA_018107945.1 Datura stramonium
GTATGAGTTAGTGAATTAAATTAGATTGTTAAGATTGGATAATCATGGGGGTAGTCTTGAGTACCCTATCTGACAAATTATCACATATACGCTAGCAAATTAAGTGTGGGATGAATTTTGTACCTTCCACACTTAGTTAGCCATTTGGTTCACAACTTAATTTTGTAAAGTTCTTGATTTTTTGCTTTATAGGTAGCACGACACCTAAAGGAAAGGAGGTGATTGTAGCTGAGAAGAGCCGAATGAGGGGTAGACCAAGAAAAATGGAAGCTAGTTCTTTGGCTCCCAAAGCAGGCCCCACAAGGAGATTCGGAGTGAAAGCAGTAGAGCCTCATGGGCTTACTTGGTTTAATACTCAAAAAGAATCCAAGTATTCACCTGAGAACTGGATAGATGAGGGCCGCTTGGCACTTGAGTTCCCGGATATTCAGGAAAAGATATGTGAGTTGGGAGCTGGCTATATCTTCACTAAACTGGAGAGGTGCAACCTCACTTTGGTGAGGGAATTGTATGCAAATTGGGACACCTTATTCGGAGAGAGTACAAAGGTCAAGATCAGAGGACAGGTTGTGTAATTCACAGCTAAAAGGTTCAATGCCTTCTTAGAGACACCTGTAGTAGACCTTTCTTCCTGGGACACATTTGATAGAGGTGACTCATGAGCAGATTGTCTTGATGTACATGATGATGAAGGGGACACCGGTTAATTTTGGTGTTGTGATTCATCACAATATAGGAGATCACGAGACAACTCTAGATAGAAATATTGTCATGGCACTCTCTTGACCATGTATTTGAGGGAGGCAGGTATCAAGGAGGAGGATGTAGACCTTGTTTACCTTTGGCAGGACATTTGGCTGGACATATGATAGACGTCACAAATGTGAAGGAAACTGCCACTTCCACAGGACCCTCTCTTACTATAGCTGATCTGCAAGCCCGAGATAAGAGTTGGCAAGGTCGTATATATAGGATGTTAGAATTACAGCTGAAGATAGGAGGTCGACCAGCAACTGCAAAAGAGATGATGGCTTTAGAGGCATGGTACCCGCTCACAGAGAGTGCTATGTTGATGTGCCGAGTGGGCCCGACATTTGAGGAGCCGCTTGATGATTATAAGGCTATAGTTCTTACTGATAGTGTTGACTATCTAGACATTGAGGAGGAGGATGCTAGTACAGATGCCATGCAGGATAATGCTTAGCGACCAGGAAGTTTTTTTTATCTCCCTTTATAATGTGATTGTGTGTGCACTGAGGACAGTGCACCTTCTTAAGTGTGGGGTGGACGAAAGTTAGATTCCTGTTGTTCTTTAATTGCTATATTTGTAGTCGTAGCATTATTTTGTCATTCCTGGTAGCAGTAGTTTGATGATTTGTAGGTCATGGGTTAATTGATAGTATAATGTTATTAACTTGTATGCCTGGATGTTTGACTCATTGTTCATCTTAACTATGTTATGTTTGATTGCTTTATTTTGGAGAAAATTTTTTGTTTAGTTTGAGTAGATATAGTCATAGAGTAATGATGTATCCCTATGATAGATGGATGATGACCGTCTTAAGGAAAGTTTCATCACATTTTTATTTTATTTTTTTAGGATTGAGTTGTAGGTCATCCACTTGTATGCTTGTTGATATACTGCTTAGCCGCTATGCTATAGTATAGTAAATTGAGTGGTCATCTTGATTACATAAGTTAGAATCCTTGAGAGACACACATATCTCCTTAATTTGACTCAACATATCCTTAGGGCTTAATTATCAAATTAACTTGTCATTCAATATGATTGTGTGAATGTGTAGCTATAGAAACTAATTAGATTCTTGTTGCCATGAGAGGTGAGCTGAATTATTTTATATGTATATATTGTAGCATCTAGAACTTGCCTTAGTATATCTAGGATAACTAGTTGATAGGGAGTTGAGAGATGATCAAGGCACTTCTTTGAAGAAGCCAATTTTTTTCCTGTAGCTTTTTTACCTTCCTAGTCATTGTCCCTAGTTAACCCCTTTGAGCCTAAAAACCTTATTCTTACTTAGCCTCAATAATAGCTTAATCCCTTTTTTGTGAGACCTCTGACTTATTGATCCAATGTAGTCTTAGGCAATTTGAGACTTGAAATTTAAGGTCCACCGAAGTATGATGTTAACGGAGAAAGAAAAGTTGTGGTAAGAAAAGAAAAGTGAGAAGAAGGGGTGTCCATAAAAATTGTGTTGTCTACTTGCTGCTAGGGAATTGAAAAAGAGAGCTTTAATAAAAAAAATCCTTAGTTATTCTATGGTTAGAAAACTAGCAGTCAAGTAGTGAAAATGGGGCATGAAAAGAAAAGACAAGGGTGAGTAGAGAAAAGGTGAACAAGAAAGGAAAGAGGTGGTGGACAAGTAAAGTGAAATATGTCTTAAAAATGCCTAGGGTGGTAGTCACTATAAAATGAAATATCAAGCATACTCGTCCCTTAGCCGACATTACAACCAAGAAAAGTACTTGTGATCTTAATCTCTTGAAACAATTAGGTAGTCTTAACGTACATGAAGGGCAGGCCTATGGTATGTTACATATGTGCATTACATCATTTGTGACAGTGAGCGTGCCTTATTCATTGTGTTTCATATCTTATATTTATGAAGTTGAGAGAGGAACATCACTAAAAGTGAGGGGCACAAGAGGTCTAATTCGGTGTACTACTTGTTGCATGAGTCACACTTAATCATGTTGGCCCATGGTGTTGAAAAGATGAGTCATTTATAGAGGTTATGTGTTCTTGATTGTGAAATCTTTCTATGTGCTTTGTTGAGAACTGTTGTATGGTGATAAACCACTCTATGTTTGATCCATGCTAGTTGGTTGAGTATGAGTTGATAGAGGTTTCAAGTGTGATGGTAAAACATGATTTTAGGTATGTTTTAAGGATTATTAGAGGACGAACAATGGTTTAAGTGTGGGGTGGTGATGTTGGGTGATATGTTGTGGTTTTACAGCACTTTCGACGCTCAAAAATAAGGAAATAGCATGTATTTAGGTGTATGTATATGGATATAAGGAACTTTTCCTTTAGTTACAGGATAAATTGGTGTTGGATCTGAAAAATGCAAAAGATATCCTGAAGTGTGCAAAATAGGTTCAGATTGTAGTCCAAAGTACGAGCCATAGGAAGGAACTACGAGTCGTATTGGTGGACGTGAAAAGTTACAGAAGGCTAATGGTGAAGAGATGCAATATACGAGTTTCAGTATGAGTCGTACCAATCTTGTACGAGTTGTGGTGATGAAGTCATGAAAAGATTCAGAAGATTTGCATAAGAGGCTGACTCCTGCTACGAAAAGGAAGTACGAACAGTAGAACGAAGGTACGAGTCGTACCATGGCAGTCGTGATGAACTTCAGAAATTTTTCAAAATCTCATAGTCAAGCCACGTGAACTCAGTACGGATCGTAGTATGGAAGGTACGAATCATACCAGGATCCAGCACTTAGCCAAAATCCATCTAGTCATGCATTGTACGAAAGGATGCTACGAGCCGTATGATGGAGCTATGGATCGTAGGTTGACTTGTGAGGTAGGTGGAATCAGATATGGAAATTCACCTTGTTAGCTTAGGAAAAGAATTCTTGTGTCTGTATAAATACGTTTTAGGTTTTATTTTTAGGAGAGATCAATCAGTGAAGAGATTTTTGAAGGGGAAAAGAGAGAATTGAGTTGATTTGACTTGTGATCAACCTTTTCTTGAATTCTTCTTGTTCATACTAGTTGTTATTCAATATTTTGCTAATTAATTAAAGCAAGTGTTTGTTTTCTCATTCATATTTGTAAGTATTGATTTATGTTTTCAATCATGAATACAATTCAAAACCTTACAACTATGAGAGGCTAAAACCTCCATAGCTAGGGTTGTGGGAACCATGGTGGATTAACAAGCTAGGGTTGCACAAAGTGATTCCAAAACCAATACAAACACTTATATTGTATTCTCTTAATGCTTAAACGATTCTTAACGGCGCGCAACGTTAGGACATGCCCGAATTCTTTACTTGCTTAGGTCTAAGAGGTAGAGATTAGGAAAAGAGAATTACAACAGAGCCTTGATCTTGATGATCATTGTATTAACTTGACTAACTTGAGATGGGTCGATAGTTAAATTTTGAACTTCGTGACAATGCAGTTTGAAACCGGTCATGAGACTTGGTCGAGTATTCGAGTATAGTCATTCAATAGTGACTAGTTGGTCGTTTGAATGAACTTAAGTTATCAATTCTATAAGAAAGTATTGGTGATGATCACGATCAGAGTACCAAAGTGTGCTTATGAACCCATGGGGAAACATAAACTCTAGTTATCCTTTAATATTGATTTAAAACCATATTTTTGATAATTGTTTTTATTATTACTTTCTTAGAACCCCAATTTTGAAGTAACTATCTCACAAGTTTACTTGAATGGCCATGTAATCTAGCTCTTCTGTATTCCCTGGGATCGACCCCAACCTTTAGTTGGGTTCTTTATTGACAATGTCCACTTCATACTTCATTAAGAGGTGTGGTTTGAGCGTTATCAAAAAGTGGCATCGGTGCCGGGGAATATGACTAAGACTAGGTTATTTTCTCTTTGTATTTGACTTGTTGGTAGTTATGTTACTTTTTACACTTTTTCTTTTGTTTTCCTTTTGTGACTGTGCTACATCAAAGGAACAACTTTTCTCACGCAAAACACTCAAAATGGAAAATGATAAGTCGCCAATACCTGTGGAGGAAATAGTGACTAATGACATTGGCAAATATGATAATGAATTATGAAGAAGACGGGAACCTGTATCACACAAAAACGATTAATGTTTTAAATAGGACAGGGTCATATAACTTTAGCCCAAAGAAGTTACACCTGACTTAAAGAAACCGCTTCAACACCGCCGGCCAAGCCATTCGTGGAGGTACCACCATTCCTTGAACCGAGCACTACCTCCTTATCTCAAGTATGCATTCCTTGGGAAGGACAACACTTTGCCGATAATAATTGCAGCAAACCTATTAGATGAGTAGGTGGAAGCTTTGGTTAACATCTTGAAAAGATACAAAAAGGCAATTGGTCGACCATAGCCGATATCATCGGAATTCCACCAGGCATATATATCCATAAGATTCAATTGAACCAAATTGTAGCCGGGTATAGAGCATCAGCGCCGCTTAAACCGCCCGAAGGCAAGAAGTCGTACAAAAGGAGATTATCAAGTGGTTGGACGCTGGGTGATATATCCCATACCGTATAGTCATGGGTAAGTCCTGCCCAAGGCGTGCCAAAGAAAGGAGGGATTACAGTGCTGTCAATGAAAAGAATGAGTTAATATCGACACGACCAGTCACAAAAGATTGGCGTATGCATGGATTACGTGAAACTCAACCGCTGCACCCAGAAAGACCATTTTCCTATGCCATTTTTGGACCGATAAGCTTGATAGACTCGCAGGTAGAGGATGGTGCTATTTCCTTGATGATATTCAGGGTATAATCATATCACTTACGTTCCAGGAAGACAAGAGGAAGAGGTTCTACCTATCCATATGGAATCTTTGCCTTTAAGAAGAATGCCATTTGGATTGTGTAATGCACCACCACCTTCCAAATAAGCCAGATGATTTCTATATTCTCAAACATGGTAGAGGATACCATTGAAGTGTTTATGGATGATTTTTCTATTGTAGGAGATTCATTTGAATCATTCCTTAATCATCTGGGCAGAGTACCGAAGATGTGAAGAAACCAATCGATCCTAAACTCGGAAAATGTCATTTCATGGTTAAAGAGGGGATAGTGTTGCCATAAAATCTGTGAAAGGGGATCGAGGTGGATAAGGCAAAATCGGTGTTATAGTAGGATTGCCACCCTTATTCCCGTAAAAAGGGGTCATAAGCTTTTAGGTAGCGGTAGGATTCTTACCGGCGCTTTATCAAGGATTTTCAGCCTTATGCTGCCAAGCAGCGAATTATTGGAGAAATAAGTAAAGTTCGTGTTCTATTTGAGGATTTCTAAAGGCTTTGAGTGTTTGAAAGAAAAGCTCACCACTGCTCCTATCGTCATAGCTCCAAATTGGTATCTCTGCCTGAGGTAATGTGTGAGGCTAGCAGTGTTGCTCTTGGTGTTGTTTTTTTAGGCAAGAGAGAGCAAAGATCTTTCATCCTATCTATTACGCTAAAGAAACACTCAATACATCCTTAAGAATTATACGTCATAGAGCAAAGAATTACTAGTGCTTGTCTTTGCATTTGAAAATTTTCGGGCATATTTTTTTGGAACTAGGTGATCATTCATATTGCACTATGTTGTTGAGGCACTGGATTTATAAAAAGGATGGCAATCCTGCATTGATTCAAGTTTCGCTTCCAAGAATTTGAGTTTGTGGTGAAGGATCGAAGGGAATAGAAAATCAGGTGGAAGATCATCTATCTAGGCTTGAGCCTGAAGTGAGGGAGAGGATGGAGATTGATATCAATGATGCCTTTCCGCATGAACAAGTACTAACCGTATCGCAGATTTGATTCCCTGGTTTGCCGATTTTGCAAATTACTTGCTAGCGATATGATGCCAGCAGAACTAACTCCTCCTCAGAAAAATAAGTTCTTATTCTATGCTCGAAGATATTACTGGGATGAACCATATTTATTCCGCATTTGTGCAGACGGATAATTCGTGAGGTGCATCCCAAAAGTAGAGATGCCGAGCATTCTGAGGCATGTCACTATCCTATTGGGGTTCACTACAAGGTATCAAAATGGCACATAAGATTTTACAATATGGATATTTCTGGCCATCTATTCATCAAGATGCATATGACTTTGCCAATTCTTGTGATCAATGCCAAAGGCAACGTAATATTACTCATAGACATGAGTTGCCAATTTCACTCCCATCTTGGAAGCAGAGTTGTTTTGACGGTGGGGATTGATTCATGGGCCCTTTCATTAGCTCATATGGAATGAAGTATATTCCGGTGGTTGTGGATTATGTCTCCAAATAGGTGGAGGCAATTTCCCTACCAAACAATGAAGGTAAGAGTGTTACAGCATTCCTTGAAAAAACATATTTTCACCAGCATACTCCTACAACTATTATCGAAGGATGGTGATCTCACTTCTTCAATGGCCTCTTCAATAACTTGTTGGAAAAATATGGTGTCAAGCATAAGGTGGCCACACCCTACCACCCTCAGTCGAGTGGACAAGTGGAAAGTTTCCTTTGAATAGGGAAATAAGGACCATCCCGACTCAAGATAAAGAATACTAGTTGACTGATTGGTCAAGGAAGCTCAATGATGCATTATGGGCTTACCGAACAAATTTTATAAGACTCCCATTTGTCTATTTCCATACTAGTTGGTTTATGGAAAAAGCCATTTACCGGTTGAACTAGAGCATAAGGCATTATGGGCTTAAAAAGGCTAAACATGAATTGGAACGAAGCTGCCAAGCCAAGGCTTAACCAAATTTCCACGAGTTGGGATGAATTCGACTTAAGGCTTATGGAGAGTGCAGCCATCTATAAAGTAAGAATGAAGATCTACCATGACAAAAAGATTGAAAGAAGGAGGAGTTTATCCCAGGTGATTTGGTCCTACTACAGCTTAACTCAAGACTCTAGTTGCATCTGGGAAGCCGAAACCGAGATGGATGGGACTCATGCAGTAGTGCAAAGTGTCTCGTATGGTGCAGTGGAACTTTAAAACAACAAAGAAGGGAAAAGATTTAAAGTAAATGGGCAAAGAATAAAAGTGTATCTGGGAGATGAGGAAGAATTAAAAAGAATATAGGAAGTATACCTTGATGATGCTCAGGAGTCACAAAAAGTTACATCGTGTCACGGTGTTAAATCGTGCGCCGCATAGAGGCAACCATGGAAGGTGAAATCTGAGTAGCCCCAGGTATGTTCTCTTCCCTATGATCTTATAGTTCAATCTTCGGGGACGAAGCTTACTTTTCAAAAGTGGGTAGGGGGTGTACTTCTTGTAATTTTTGAATTCGTCCGAGGTTTTTCTTGCCGTGTTTCTTTTTCCCTCATGCACGCTATCTAGTAGAACCGGGCCTGTGTAAGATTTCTTTATTTTTTTAGCTTGTGATTTTGTTTAATTAGAAAGTAACTTTAGAATACCTTACCAAAAAAGACTCAGTTTTGGTTCTTGAAAAAATTGACCCCGTTTTAAAATTCTTTTTTGAATGCATTAGCTATGTATTTGCGACAACATGCATGATTTCTGTGGATCTTTTATGTATAGTTTAGTTTAGTTAATTATGGAGTAGTCTTTTTTAATTCATGTATAAACCAGACAGGTGAGGTTAAAATAGTTCATGTACCATGGGGGAGAGGTATAGTATTCTAGTTGGGTATTGTGTTGAAGATTTAGAACTTTCCCGTTGGTCTTTGCATATGCTAAGGATGGTTGGTTAGGATATGATCATAGACCATTTTTTGTTTAGCTCACTGTTAGCCTATATATTACCCTGCCAAAGTTGCATGAATCCCTTGATCCCAAGTTTGGTCCTTTAATAGACCATGTTTTTTGTTTTACCGACAATCATACCCATTTATTTTTAATGAACTTGTTTTGGCCCCGGTCCCTCCTTGGATATTGTGAACCTCAAAATAAGCAGCCTTAAGCGAGGGTGGCTAGAGTGAGGGTGCGTAAAATGGTGGGAACGAAAGAAAGGAAAAAGAAAGAGAAAAGAAATGGTTAAAAATGGAGGTGTGTGGTGTGGTGAAAAGAAAAATAGATGAAAATATTGGAGAATCTTTGAAAAATAAATCAAGAGAAAATAAAAATGATGAAAAATTTTAAAACTCACCACACCCAAGAAAATGTGTGTAAAGAGAAGTGAAAAAGGAAGAAAAAGGGAATGAAAGAATAAAGGGTGAAATAGGTGAATGGTGTAGCCACTGTATGAAATAAGGAAGGACAGTCATTTATAAAATCTTTCATCTTTATCATGTCCAGCCCTAAGCCTTATTTAAGCAAGCCATACCAAGTCTTATAGTGATCCTAACTGACCATCCGATAAACCAAAGCAGAGAAAATAAGGGCAAGCCTATGGTATTCGACACATAATACTTGTAACTTCTTTGTGAGAGCGTCTTACTTTGTTTAGTCCCATGCTATATTTGACATTCCATATATGAGTGAGTACTTCATTTGTGTGAGGGTACATGGATTATGCTTTTTACTCCTTGTTCTGTGTGAAAACTTTTGGTGATGAATTGATTGCCTCGTTGATAGCTAGATGACATAATCTTGATCCCCTCGTTTATGATGTTTAGAGGTTTCTTGTCATGCATTAACTGATGTTGTTCTGTGAGAAAGGGTCAGTATAGTTTGTATAGAAAGTGCAAGCTTTGTTGAAGTGTTTTTTTATGCTTAACAAACGATTTTAGTTTATTTGAGCGGGAAACTAAGCAAAATGGGCTCAATATGATGCAAGAAATGAAGATTTAAGGATATGACAAGTTTGGTGCTATGGATGGCGCCCCACACCAAGTCCTAAACTTTACAAAAAAAAATCTCAGGTTGATACTATGGTGGGCACTGCACTCAGGTCCCAAATCAAAGAAAAAAAAAATCTCAGTCTGGTGTTATGACTGGTGCGGCACGCCAGACCCTATCTCTGAGCCGAAATTGCCGGGAAATTGACTCAAGTCTATAGCGAGATAGAGGGGCGGCACGCTAGGTCATTCCTGGGGAAAATAAATGTTGATTTTAAAGCCAAGTCTTGAAGGGAAGAAGGTCATTTGAATGTCTCTATAAATATGTTTTGTGGACATTGGTTACGTAGCTTTTGACTTCTTGAGTAGTTTTGACCTATTAAATCGCCTTTACTCATTTTATTCCGTAGTTCATTCATGAAAGCATGTAAGCCATTTGGAAGGAAGACAAGGTTCTACAACTAACTTTTCTCTTCTTTACTTTGTATTTTCTCATGATGATGACTAAGCATTTATCTTTTCACTTGTCTATGAGTGGTTAAATTCATATTCCGTATATGGCCACGTGTGAATGGTTCATTATTTGACAAACTAAATAAACTTAGTTTTGAGTCTTCTTTATGGTTGTTTGTATTTATTTGTGTTAATTTATGATTTATTGAATTGATTACCTTGTAAATAATCCGTTGGCTTTCGATTAAACTTGGAAAAAGAAATCTAAAGGGTTAAAAATGAATACAAAATGGGAATTCAAAGACCCTTGAACCCATTGGGCGCATAGGATAGAAGTTTTGCTGCTGAGGATAGGGCTATACCCTTCAACCCTGTTTAGTTGAAGTACATATAGGTGTAATCATCGTTTCATTGTTATCCTGCAATCATAGGGATATAGGCATTAGGTTCGTGAAATAGTTCTTGGATAATGGCAAGAAATGGGATAGTAACTTACAACTAACAATTGTAGGAAGAATCATGCTAGTTTAATTACGTATGGAAAACTTAACCTGAAACCAACCAAGTGTCATTGCCCTAGTATGTCATCATTATCAAAATATAATCAAGCTTGCATTCATGAAGTTAATTTTATAATTAGAAGTTTTAGTAGTTTAACTTTCCAAATCACCCTTCATTTTTACTTATTTAGATTAGTAAAAATAAAAGTACAACCTTATAATGATTAAATTGACAAGTTCCCTGTGGGTACGATATCTGGATTCAATAATCCTATATTACTTAGCGACCACGTTCTCTTACGTGCGCTTGGGCGATATCATCCGTCAAGAATAATTCCACCATACCAATAAATTGAAACTCCAAGTTTATCTTTAAAAGAAATTTTTGTGAGATGAATGAAGATATGAGAGATGAATTTAGCTATAAATGAATATATGAATGTGGCAAATTTGATCATTAAATAGAGATTGAAGGAGCTAGGGGGAGGACACATTTCGACCGAACAAAAATACATAGAGGACTAATTTAGTTCACATAATAATACATCACATAAACTTCAAAAGTTTACAAAAGGACATGACAAAAGTCTCAGAAAAAGGGTACAAATTAGTCGCTTGATCAGGAGGATGGACTTCACTAGTCCAAGTAATGATACGTCACATCAACTAAAAAATTTATTTAAAAAAACGTGACAAGAAATATAAAAAAATCATGACAAAGTCTGCCAAAATATTGTAGCTTTGATTGTATATCGACTAATTTAGTTCGATATACGGTCTTTCACGGCGTCTAACTGGACATTTAAAAAATATAACGACTAATTTAGTCCGTTCACCTCATTTCTATAACTTATAAAAAAAGTGGCCTATTTATTTGTTTATCAATTTGTTATGGCTTATTTTGGTTCCTGAGCTCTATATAAACAAAGCAAATAAAGTAAATATAAGCTCAGTTTCGATTATGTTAGTGAAGGATATGGCCAAGATAAAAATCTCTAGAAACAAATAATAAAGTGCTCCTTGACCTCGTTGTTTTGCAATGCGTTGTTTAATGATGTGAGATGATGGGGAATCCATCAAAGGTGGTGAAATACGTTGGCTCATTTATCGTGTCTAGTGGTGAAAAATGGATGGGTTGGATCAAATTTGGGCGGATTAAAAATGGGTCAATATAATATGGGTAATATTTAACTCGCCCATATTTTCATATGGGTAAAAATATAGCCAGTAAAAAGACATGGTTACCCATATTTTCTGGAGCAAATAGTACTACTATAGAATTCAATATCCAAAAATATTTTAGTGTTTAAAGTGAGAAATGTTGAAAATATTTTATTTAGTTTTATTATATCATAAAAGTAATAAAATTATTTTTATAACTTTTTCAATATAAAAAATACATAATAACAAGGGAAAAAATATCAGAGACTAGATTTCAAAGCAAGGAAAATTTATAATTTAGGAGTAAAATGTGCTTAATGCACTTTAAGAAATATCATCACTAATACATGATTTAAAGTATTTATAAATCACTTATAAGGGTGTGTTGATATGAAAAAATATTTTGAAAAATATTTTTTAATTTTCTTATATTTAGTTAATTTAAATGTTTTGAACTTATTTTTGTAAATTGACTTATTTTCCTCGAATTTAATGAAATGACTTTCCAACATAAAGTTAGCAAAATATTTTTCAAAGTACTAACTCCTTACTCCTGATATCAACCCCGACAACACCCGATCTAGGACCCAAGTCCCAAATTTCACCTAGGACCCAAGTACCGACCCCGATTTCGACTCTCGACCTCTACAATGACCCCGAGCCAGATCCAAAGTCTCGACCAATCCAAAACCCGACTCCGACCCCCGATCTCGACTCCCGACCCCGATCTCGACTCCCGACCTCAAGCCCGACCTCCGATCTCCGACACCGCCCCCACCCCCAATATCCGACCTGGCCCCAATACCCGACCTGCACCCCGACTCAAACCTTGACCCCGACCCTAAATTCCGACCTTGACTCGTACAACATTTCCCTTCCTCTAACCCCGATTCTCTTTCACCAACCCCGACCCCCGACCTCAACTCCCGACCTCGCTCCCCGACCCTTAATCTCGACCTTGACCCCATTGAACCACTACCAACCCCACTCCCGACCTCTCGACCTCAACTCCTAATCTTGACCTCGATCTTGATCCCATCCCTAACCTCGACCCTAACCCATGACTTTGACCCCCCATCTTGGACCTCGACCCCTTTGGCCACTCTTTCCCTCTTCCCAACCCCGTTCCTATTTCCCAACCCGACCCGACCCCCGACTCCCTAGATCCCGATCCCAACCCCGACCTCAACTCTCGACTTCGACACTGATGCCTGAATTTCGACCCTAACCTGAAATCTGACCTCGACTTGAGATCAGACTCCCGATACATGACCCTGACTCTCTACACTCGACCCCTAACCCCAGCCCCTGATCCTAATATCCATCCACGCGTTTCAATCCTACATCCTGACACCGACTCAAGACCCGACTCTCGATTCCGGTCTGATACCCAACTCTTAACACCATCTTGAGATCTGACTCCCAATCTTGATTCGATCTCCGATCGGACTTTCGACCCCACCCCAATATAAAATTTTCCAGTTATATATTTATTATTCTTGCAATTGTTATTTAAGTATGCAACTAAAAGAATACTTTTTCGAAAAATGCTAAATAATATTTATAATATTTAGAGAAAAAGATGTTTCAAATGATTAATTATAAAGATATAAAACATAAAAGGGAGGGAAGTTATAACATTTTTTTGATATCATGAATTTTGAGTAAAAAAAATTTGAAAGCATAACTAATTAAGCTAACCCATATTTTAGCATGAATACTCATATTTCTATGGGTTAAATATGGATTTAAACTCAAATTTTACCCATCTAAAAAGTCTCTCACCCAACCCACTAAATATGGCTAGGTTATCAAAATATGGGCTTATTTTGCCGGCACTAATCGTGTCCTATTGGAAGGATGAAAAGTTATCTTTAATTTGTAAGCTACTTTCATGGAGCTAGCATCTATTTTTAAGACAATTTCTTGTAGTTCATGAAAGTTCATATTCATTACTCTGTAAACAGTTCCCTGTTGTCTGTTGTGGCAGTGTTTTTATCTTAGAATTAGAAAAGTAAATTGACAAACTTTAGAATGAGAGAATTTAACATTGTAATTGTTTGTACTTTGTATAACTAATAAGGTTAACATTGCATTTTGGCCGTGTGGTATTGACTAAACCACCAAAATCCCTTTCGAGGGAAATGGGGGGAAAGGGTGTTTGTATCCGTAAAGATATGATATTTGAGTCTAACTCAACCTCAAAATCTAGCTCATGAGGGAGGATTGCTTTAATTCATATAAGCAAATTGTCATTCCATTTCCCAACTAATGTGGAATTTTAACCCACTCTAACACCTCCTTCACGCCCACACCCCATTCGAGCATGGTTCGGGAGTCCAAATGGGAAATGAACCTAGCTATGATACCATGTAATAGATACAACACCTGGGCCTAAGTCAACTCCAAAAGCAAGCTCATGAGGAGGAATTGTCCAAGTCCATATAAGCAAACTGTCAATCCATTCCCCAACTAATGTGGAATTTTAACTCACTCTAACAGTCTCTATACTTGAAGATGATTTTACAACATGAAATAGTTGTATTCTTTGCTAAAGCAACGTGTTCAAAGGTTAACCTTTTGCAGTTACTTGTAGCCTATAGGTGATTATTTGCTGCTTGCAAACTTTGGTCAAAAATGGGATGGAGGAGATATAGCTTTCCCTTATATGTAACTTGATGGCAATTGAAGGAGAGTCCACTAGTCCAACCTGTAAATTTAAATTCTACAGTTTCCTAACATTAAATTAGGGACAACTTTTAAATGTATGTGCTGAATCTATTCTATCTTCACCAAAATATACAGAATAGTCCACATGGAGAGTCTGACAGCAAATTGAATTGCATCTCTTATAGAATGGAACAGTCATGAACTCAAGAGAAGAGATTAGTGGGTGAAAGTAGTAATTGTGTTGACAACATTGCACATAAGTCTATTGTTTAGTTGTTGCATTCGTATCTTTTCTGCGTGTGCTTCATTTAATTGGTTGTTTTCCATGTCTACTTGACAGCTTCTTGTAATTTCATAGAAATGTCAAAACACACACCATTTTACTCATGTGAAACTCTAATTGGTCTTGCATAAAGAGCTTTGCCACTGTTATTTTGGAACCTTCTTTTTCATTCTTTGTTTTAGCTCATATTTGTCCCCGTGTCATGGACTGGAACTTGAAGAGTCACCTAGATTGGAGCTGGGATAATAATATAAGCCTGTCCAGTTTCTCGGGATTAGAGATTTGTAGGCATTCAGAACCTTCCATCCATGAAAAGGAAGTAAATAAAGCTGCAGATCATAGTCGACAAATATTTTCTCTGAATGCATGGTTTCTCGGGCGGAGCATGGTTCAACAGTGAAGAACTCAATGACAACTTCTTCTGTCGGCTCTTCAGTTAAAGATTCCATTAGTTTCTTAGTGAAGGATGAAGAACACTATTATGGGAAATAAAAGAGAAAAGAGAAATATCCTACCTCTAGAACTTCTACAGAATCGTTAATTGGCTTAAATCTTTACCCTGCTAACAATGAGATCCTTACTAATTATCCTTTGTTTCCTTTATCATCAACAACAACAAAGAGATATAGGGGTTCTTATCATCTAATGCAGAATCCATGCTGCCAAGTTGAAGGATGTAACCTTGACCTTACATCAGCTAAAGAGTAGCATCGGCGTCATAGAATCTATGAAGCCCATTCTAAAACTCCAATGGTCATTGTGGCTGGGATGCAGCGCCGCTTTTGCCAACAATGTAGCAGTCAAGTTAGTTGTTCTACATTGAAATGTGTTATCATCACATCCAAAAACTTACATTATCTCCCAGTGTTCCTTCTAATTCCTTCCCATAGGTGTTCCTATTTAGTTAGAAAATTTCTATACACTAGAAGGTTGTGCTAAAGATACTAAGAGTAAAGTTGTTTGGTTTGTTTTGAAGGTTTCATGATTTTTCTGAGTTTGATGATAAGAAAAGATGTTGTAGGAAGCTCTCTGACCACAATGCTAGGCGCCGTCGGCAACCAAAGGCGAATCACTTCAGTTCAACAGCATGACCTTTTTCATTTCATGGTGTCTTTCAATTCATCTCTGTTGTCAATTTTCTATAGGATGTTTACATACACATGCGCAAGTTTCTCATGTTAAAGAAAAAAGACAATCTGGTGCACTAAATTCCTTGTGATGACGCAACCTTACATTGCATTTCTACCAGAAACTGTTTCCACTGCTTGAGTCTGTGACTTGCTGATTGCACGATGACAACACTGCACTATGGCTCCCATTCCACATGTTAAAAGTTGTATTTTAATCCTAAAACAGACAATATACCTAGCTATCTTCCTATGAGAAGCTATTCAAAGCGTACTTAAAAGTAAAGTTTAGATCTATCTTTACTCAAACAGGGAAATCCATGATAGATTTGCTTCTACTCTTTCCTTTTTCTTTTTGACATTACGGATTTGTTGTTTGATGACTTGCATTATATATAATTTCATACATATTCATTAGTGTTTGCCTCAATCTAAACAGATGGCCAATCACGTACTATTAGTTGTTTAAATGGGTCATCAATGTCAACTTCAAATTCAGTAAGGAAAAGCTCTTGCTGCTTCAAGACTATACAAGGTATTGATTATCTGATTGCCTTAAAGAAACTGGAGTCCTTGATGGGAAACTCTTCTCCTCCACTGTATTGCAAAAGTTCTTTTACACTGTATAGTTGTTTAAACTTAAAAAATACATACAGATTAAACCATCTGTGAAAACATTTGCCGTGCAAGTCCTAAAATATGAACATAATGTATGCTTATTATAAAGCATATGTTGCCAGTGACATTTGAGACAGGTCTGTTATCATCTCTAACAGGGGCTATTTATTCCCAATTTCCACGTCAATTATTTCAGGTTTAAAAGCATCTAAAGTCATTCTAACTTGGATGTTGCATCTGATCTTCCACTGCGTGCTCATTCTCTTCTGTCAACAAATTCACTATGTTTGAATGATCCTACACCTACTTCCATGGAGCAGCTAAGGCATGCAAGTGTCATTGAAGCACAACAGTATGTGCACTCTATAACACCAAATTGCAACAGATTTCACCAGCAGAACAACAAGTGCCTTTTCTTGAATTAACAGAGAAAGATGATTGCTTCTTGCATGTAAAAGAATAAGAAGGAAAAGAAGAAAATGATGATGAAGAACCATATAGAGCATATAGAGATAGTAAGAAGTAAGTGTATTATTCATTCAAGTTGTACCTAATACTATGTAGAGTACTCCTATATATAGAAGTAAGGTCAGTGATTAATCCTTCTTAATAGATTATAACTAACTAGGTGATAGGGTAGTTAGTTATAACTAATCATTAACAGAATGTTAACTAATCAAAGTGAAAGACCTAACTACACTTTATCACTTAGAGTGCTAGTATCTATTTTCTCTTCAATACTCCCCCTTAAGTTAGGAACTGAAAAAATGTTGAGAACTCCTAGCTTGGAGGTTAGATAGGCATGCTGCACTTTGTTCAGTCCCTTAGTCAATAAATCTGCAGCCTATTCTTGATTCGAGAGATACTTGGTTGACATTAGGGCTTGAGTGATTTTTCCCTAATGTAATGGCAATCGATTTCTATATACTTGATTCTCTCATAGTAGATAGGATTAGCAGCAATTTGAATTATAACTTTACTGTATGTGAAGATCTCAATGGGCAGCTTTACTTCAACTTGTAGCTCAGTAAAGAGTCCTTGTAACCACACTAATTCTGTGATTGTTGTAGCCATGCTCCTTTATTCTACTTCTATAGAACTTCTGGAGACAGTGGTTTGCTTTTTGGATTTCCAGGTGATTAATGAATCACCAAACTTAACTAAGTAGCCTGTTATAGACTTCATGGAATGGGGACAAGAAGCTTAGTCTGAATCACAGTATGTTGTGATAGTGTTCTTTTTATCACTGGATAGTAAAATACCTTGTCCTGGTGCCAACTTGATATATCTAATGAGCCTCAAAGTAGTATCTAAGTGAGATTTCTTAGGTTGTAGAAACTGGCTCAAAGATTGAACTCCAAAGGCTATGTCTGGCCTTGTCATAGTTAGGTAAAGTAGCTTTCCTATGAGCCTTTGATAAATAGCTTGATCAATCAAAGGATCATTATTGTTCAGGTCTGCCTTACAATGTTCATCATATTGCCTTGTAGTCACTTTCACACTTGTATCTATTGGTGTCATAATAGGTTTAGCACCACTGATTCCAGTTTCTAAGATTAGTTCCAGATAGTACTTCTTTTAGAGCATAAGAATTCCTCTCTTGTTTCTAGCAAATCCAATGCCTAGGAAGTATTTGAGCTCCCCTAGGTCTTTCATTTTGAATGTCTGCTTCAACTTCTCTTTAGTATCTTCAATTATTCTCATGTTATCTCCTGTAAATAGCATATCATCCACATATATTAACATCATAATAGTTCCTTCAGTTGTCTTCTTATGAAACAACGAATGATCACATGCACTTTGTTTGAAATTGAATCTGACTAGTGCCTCAGACATGTTTTGCGATCCACTGTCTAGGTGCTTTCTCAAGCCCATACAGGGATTTATTTAGCCTACATACCTTCCTATTTTACTCCCCTTGGCTAAGAAATCCCCGTGGTACCTCCATATAAATATCATCAAATAAATCTCCCTGTAAGAATGCATTAAATACATCCATTTGAAGTATGTTCCAGGCATTTTGTGCAGCAATAGATAATATAGTTCTAATAGTCTTCGTCTTGACAACTGGAGAGAAAGTCTCTTGGTAGTCAATTCCCTCTTTTTGATTGTAGCCCTTTGCAACTACTCTTGCTTTAATTCTTTCCACTTCACCATTTGATTTGTACTTGATCTTGTATACCCACTTACATCCTATAGCAGTCTTGCTATAATACCCCGGAAGTGATTAAGAGTAGACCCGGGAGATAAAAATTGAAAACTGTTGAAATCGGAAAAACATCATAGGACAAGAGGTGTAATGACTCGTGGTTGAAAACCACGAGCCTTTGTTACCAGTCGTGGTTTCAGAAGACTGGATGGCAGTGGAAGCAACGACCGATGTAACGACTCATTGTGGGAAACAACGAGTCATCATTTGTAATCATGGTGAGAGATGGACTTTAGCATTTGGGGAAGCAAAGGGTCATTCAACGACCCGTTATGAGTTACAATGACCCGTTGTCAGCAATCGATGTCTACATGGTTAGATTTCCAGTGCACTCAACGGATTAAGACCACGACTCATTGGAAGCAACCACGAGTCGTGGTGAGGCTCGTGGTAAGGGATGTTCAGGTTTGGCAGGGAGTTGACAATGAACGATTCAACGACCCGTTGTTTCGACCAACGACTCGTCCTGTCGAGTCATGGGAAGGATTTGAAGGTATTGATGAGACAGTGGATCCAACGATTGGATATCGGAGTCGTGGTTTCACACAACGACTCGTGAGATCAGTCGTTGGTTCGTCCAGGGCAGTTTTTCAGGAACTTTTCATTAAGGGTATTTTTTACCTTTCTATGCTATAAGGCCCTAAACTATGTTGTTTTATGTATTTTATGGTATTTTAAGATAGGTTAAGTCCCTATTGAATAGATCATTCCCATGCATGCATACTAAGAGAATTCTAGAGAGATCAAGCATAGAATCAAGTTTTTCCCTATCAATTCATCCTTAGGCATTCAAGAACTTCAGAATCTGATCTTACCCAGGTATGTAGGGTTATGAATGGGTGATTCCTCTCACACCCATGCCCATTCTCTATTAATTTATGAAAATCTACCAAAAATCTCATGAGGTTTCAATTCAATTTTTGTGAATTTCTAATGATTTGCTAATGGGTTTTTATGATTTATGATCTACATATATTTTATGGATTTTGATCATATTTTACATTTATTTTACTTATAAAATTATTAATTTTGATTTCTACCAAATTAAGCCTAATTATGCATGATCTATGATGAATCGATTTATGATCTACTCTTCAATTGTTGATATTTACAAACTCGACATGATTTATGATTTGAATTATGAATTTATCCGATTACCCATCATGATTTGTTAATATACAAGCTATATGTATGAGCTACAAGTATGCATGAACCCTATGATTTATGGATTATGTTTTGGCCGACTCACGAGCCTTGATTCATGGCTAGTTCACGTATTTACAAGCATGTTATTATTATCATAAATTAACTTGCCCATGAACTCATGCATATTATACTATGAGCACTATATATGATTTAGGAGTAGTATCGAACACCGAGTAGGTTCGGGGCCTAGGTTCTGCCCTGGATCTCATAAACTACGTGCCACCGTAGGTATGTAGGGACCTCCCTTGTGACTATCCCTGGCCCAAATGGCCCTTTTCAAGTGATCACGCCCCTCATGGTTCTACCCTTGGCAAGGTACGAACGGCCTCCCCACTAGGTTTACAAGTCGGGCTCCATGTGTGCTCATATGGGGTATGTCAATTAAGAGGAGTCCCACACTGTTCCTCATGATCTATACATGTTTATGATTACCTATGTTGGCTCAAGTGATGATTTGTTAAAGTATCTCTTCTGTTTATGAAAATGAATGATTTACGAATGATTTGAAAATCTTGAGCCTTACGTTATGTTACGATATTTATGATATGAGAATGATGTCCTACTCTTATGATATTTTATGAGTTTTTACATATTTTAGATGTCCGTTTTACTTACCTTGCATACTCAGTACATTCCACGTACTGACCGCATACTTTCTATGTTGTATCATTTCATGATATAGGACCTAGCTCTCAAGCTCATCCTCGTCTTTAGATCATCTTAGAGTTCACTTTCAGCTTGTTGTGAGTCCTCATGTTCCGAAGGTCGTGTGACTAGACATTTATGTTATTTATGTTTCAGTACTTGGTCGGGCTAGTTAGGAGTGTTGTCCCATCAACCCATCTTATGTAGTAGAGGCTTTCAGAAAGTGTGTATTACTCAGCTTGCGTGTGTGTCTAGTGATTCCTTATGTTATGATATGCTATGTTTACGTTTCTGTTATGTCTTATGTTTAGTCTTCCACTTAAGGTGAATGAAGTTAGATGTATGCTTACTCCATAGGTCGACTTGGGACCTCTCAGGTTTCCTGTCCCATGTTACGTTCCGGGTCTACGTCCGAATCGAGACACTTTCCTTTAGGAAGTGAAACAATATCTTATGTATGATTATCTTGCAAAGACTCTACCTCACTTGTCATAGCATTAACCCATTTTTGATCTTTTACTGCTTCAGAATAAGATTTAGGTTCTGAAACTAAGGAAAAAGCAGAAATAAATGCTTGATAATGATCTGCCAATTTCTCATAACTAATAACTTGATCCAATCCATATGGCACATCTTGATGAATGTTTAGTGAGACAAAGTCCTTCATCCAAATGGGAGGTTGCACACACCTAGTGGACCTTCTTCTAGGAATAATAGGATTTGGATTTGACTCAGGCTGAGAATTCTCTAGTATATCTCTAGACTCAGTTATTTTTTGAGACATGTGGTCTGTAGACTCAACTAGTGGTTGAGACATATGATGAGAGGAGTCTTTATCTTGTGCTGGCGCAATACCAATAGGAACATTTGTAGGTACTGAATTGAACTGATGTTCATCTTGGTGAATCAGCCAGCTATCTGCAACTTCTAAATCTGAGAAGTTTTTAAAAAAAATAGGTTGAGATGTATCCTTTCTGAAAAATGGAAGCACTTTTTCATTGAAGATGACATCCCCAGCCACAAAGAATGACTGATAAGTTAAATCATATAGAACATAACCTTTTTTCAATTCTGAATATCCCATGTGTACAGCCATTTTACTTCTAGACAACAACTTATCATGTTGAGTCAAATCCTTAGCAAAGCATAAACAACCTAGGATTTTTAAATGAGTTAGAGAGCATTGTTTTTTATGTAGATTTTCATATGGAGATGCACCCTTTAACACAACAGTCTGTTGATTAAGTAAAATGCTACCTGTACACACTATCCCAGAATTCAATTGGAATGTGAGCTTGTAATCTAATTAAACTAGTAACCTCTAATATGTGCCTGTGTTTTCTTTCTGCCACTCCATTTTGCTGAGGGGTATACACACAAGTAGACTGATGAACAATTCCTAACTGTTTACACATAAGTTCACAGACATTGTTCGTGAATTCACTACCATTATCTGTTCTCACAGTTTTAACCTTTTTTCCAAAACTGAGTATCAACAAAGCTAAAGAAATGTTTTAAAGCTACACACACATCACATTTTTGTTTAAGCAAGAAAATCCATGTAAATCTAGAGAAGTCATCAACTATAGTCAAGAAGTATTTATTTCCATCACATATTGCAACTTTATTTGGACCCCATAGGTCTACATGAAGTAAATCCAAAGAACTGCTAGACTTTATACTACTTTGTGGAAAAAGTAGTCTTACTTGTTTAGAACAAGGACATACTACACAATCAGCAAGATTTTCTTTAATGATTGATAGATCAATGACAAACAATTTATTCGATACTAGTGATGAAGTGTGTCCTAGTCTTTTGTGCCACAAGATAATGTCCTTTTTGAGCTCTACTATGACCTCAGATGTATTAGCTGCTAGATTGGGATATTTATTAGTAAGATGATTGATCAGCAAGTAGAGACCCTTATCCTCTTTATCAATCTCCTTCACCCTCCCAGTGAAGAGATCCTTAAAAAGACAAAAGTCAGGAAAAAAGGAAACAAAACACTGCAATTCCTCTATGATTTTTGAAACAGATAACAAATTATATTTGAACTGTGGAACATGAAACACATTAGATATTTTATTTCTATTAGATATGGAACATGATCCTATGTGTTAAACTGAAGATATATCACCATTTGTTAAATGTATTTTCTTTGGTATTTCAGTCTTGGTTATAGTTGTTGAGTCAAGTAACTCTAAGTCAGATTTCATATGGTTAGTGGCACCTGTATCCACTATCCAATCAGGAGTATGTGGAGAAACTAATGCCAAACCATCAGAAATACCTGTTGCATTTGCAGATGAAGTTGAGACATTATTAGCAGGCACATTATTCCCTTGAATAGTTTGGTTCAACATGTTGACAATCTGATCATACTGTGTTCTGGTAAGCACATTGTTGAGACAACCTTGAACTACATATTTTGCATCCTTCCTCACATCTTGATTCACTTGACTTGTATCTTGCTTTACACCACCGGTAGAAGCCACATTTGTGTCAATCCCATAACAAAAACCAGTCTGGTTAACCCCTCTACAACCTTGTTGAAAAACAAGACATGTATTCCTTTTTGCATACACATGATAAGCAACACTAGTTCCATTAGTAGAAGATTTTCTTTTCTTGAACTTGAAGTCTGCAGGATATCCTACAATTTTGAAACAGTTAGCTTTGGTGTGCCCTTTTATTTTGCACACTTCACAGTAAAGATTCCAGTTCTTCCTGAACTTTTGATTTCCACCTCCATTTATGATGTACATATATAAGTCTTAACCACCAGTGCTTGATATAGGATTTTCTCCCAAAATTCCAACTAAAGCAGCCACAGATTTTTGGCTCTCATCACTAATCACCATAGAATATGCCTGGTTTACTGAAGGCAAGGGACTCATTAATAGAATTTGGCTCATAGCCTAACTATAGAAATAATTCAATCCCATAAAAGTTTGGAAGAGTTTCAGCTGATGTAGATGTGGAATGTAGTCTTTAGACTTATCACAATTGCAACTAGGAGCTGGCACAAGAGCCTCAAACTCCTCCTATAGACCCTTCAATTTTGAAAATACACTGAAACTGTGTTTGTGTCTTGAGTCAGTGTTGCTATTTCCTTATGCAGATTAAAGAATCGAGAACCATCTAACTTGTAAACCTTTCTTGCAAATCTTTCCAAACAGTTTGAGAATTAGAGGCATACATAATTCCCCCCAACAGATTCTTACTCACACCATTCATTAACCATGATAAAAGTATAGCATTAACTCTCTCCCAATGGCCCCAAACAGATTCAGGAAATTTATCCCTAGAACAGGTTCCATTCACCAACCCTAATTTTTTTCTACCCAATAAAGAAATTCTCATAGAGAAATACTAGACATAATAGTTCTCAATACTTGTCCATTGAAAAGAAATTATCTGCACTCCACTGACATCGGATGGATGACGGAATAGCGGATCATTATAATCTACTCCAGGGGCCTGCATTGAGCTAGAATTAGGTGTTGGAGGAGGAATTTCTCCATTAGTATTCATTTTTCTTAGAGAAACCAATATTGAGAACAAGAACTGCAAGAATTAGAATTGGAACAAACACTGAATGAGGAAGAAAGAGATTTCAAAATTAAGCTCACTGAATGAATCAGATCGTCTACTCAGGGATCTGATACCATGTTGAATTAACACAGAAAGATGATTGCTTCTTGCATGTAAAAGAATAAGAAGGAAGAGAAGAAGAAGAGAGGAAGAAGAAGATGATGATAAAGAAACATATAGAGATAGTAAGCAGTAAGTGTATTATTCATTCAAGTTGTACCTAATACAATATAGAGTACTCCTATATATAGAAGTAAGCTTAGTCATTACCTTCTTAACAGATTATAACTAACTAGGTGATAGGATTGTTAGTTATATGTAATAACCCTAATTTAATAAAGGGCTATTTAG
>JACEIK010004095.1:85138-97251 GCA_018107945.1 Datura stramonium
GACATGGACATATTAAATTATTTATATTTATTAGATATTTTTTAAGAATTGAACTGAATTAAAAAAATTATCCTTTCTATATTAAAGGTGTAATAAAAAATAATTACTAATTTTAGTTTTAAATTTTTAAAATAAAAATTTATTTGAAATATATGAGTTAAAATGCTAATTAAAATAAGACAAGATGGTATCGATTTTTTAAGGAATATAAATCATAGGATTGACTAATCAAATATTCATCGTACTTTTTTCAAAGTGAGAAGTTATTGACTTTTATTGCCGCGAAACAATTTTATGAACATTTTATATCTTTTGTTTTTGTTTTTCCTCCGGAATATTCTACATCACTCTAACAAAAGCTAAGATATTTTTAGGACCTTCCAAAACTATCTCCTGAAACTTCTGGAATATTCAATTCCGTCTCTCTCTCTCAACTCCTTAAATAGCAGAAAACCTTCACCGTTTCTCTCATCGTATGTACAACAAAACTTCAGATTTCGTTAGCTATCAATATCTCAACAAAGCGATCAAAGTCAACAATGGAGAATCCATTCCACGGAAGCTATTGGTCTCAGCCAGCTCGCCCTCGCTATTCCTCAAACATGAGAGGAATACCAGTGCAATCGATCCACCAGAAACCTGCCGGAATCAAGCCGGCCACGAAGGTTGTACAGATTCCGGTCCACTTCGTCAGTTCGGATCCCGAGCGATCCGTTTCGGCCTCCACCGCACAGAAACCGGAGCCTGATCGGTCGGCTTCAGCCATAAAAATCCAGAAGGTTTTCAGAGGCTTTCTGGTGAGAAAAAGCGTGAAGAGAATCATGTCGATACGAAAAGAGGTGGAAGATATTGAGCGGAAGCTTTTGTGCAGCGAAACGGCGGACTTGATTCGTAGAGACGAACGGGAAAGGTTGCGGGTGAATGAGACGCTGATGTCTCTGCTTTTCAAGTTGGACTCCATTCGTGGAGTTGATTCCGGTGTTAGGGAGTGCAGAAAGGCTGTGACTAGGAAGGCCATTTTCTTGCAAGAGAAAATTGACTCCGTTGTTTCCGCAGCTAATCAAATTGCAGCCGAACCGGAGAATCAATACAATGATTCCGATGAGCCCTCTGAACCAGTCAATCAGACTGGAGACATACCAGATTCTACAGGAAATCAGGACGAATATGGAAAATCGACAAATCAGAGTGAACTTTGTGATCTGATAGTGCAGAGTATGGATGTAGAAAATCAAGCGGCGCCAAATTATACGACCAATGATGAGAAACCACCCCTAGAGGGTGAACACCATGTAGCACCGTCGGTTTTGAAGTGTAAAGAGTTGCAGGAGGAATCAGATTGTATGGAGGGAAGTGTGGAGAGAGGTGAGTTAGGGGATGTGATTGAAGAAGTTAACGATGAGAATGAAACAAGGTCACACAGGCTTGATGGGGAAGAGGAGAGGAGAAGAAACAGAGAGCTGTTGGAGAAAATGGTGGAAAAGAATGAGAAAATGATGAGAATGATGAATGAACTGTGCCAGAGAAATGAAATACAAACGCGGATGCTGAATTCTCTGACACAGAGGGTGGATCAATTAGAGAAAGCTTTCCTATGTGATAGGTTGAAGACTAAGAAGAAGAAGAGGCATCCTGCCTAATTCCTGCTGGAGCAATTCGCTGATTTTCTCTCATTTTCTTTTCTTTTCTTTGGGTGGCTCCTTTCTTGTGCCCCTTTATATTTCACCCTGTAATATTGGGCATATGTAGTGATGGTAAAACAAAGATTTTGGAATGTGAATATTACAATGGAGTTTCCTTGGTGTCGGACTTTTTCCCCTTGTGCCAACTCTTATGATATTAAAGAATTACAGAAGAGAGAGCTAACATCGTTGCTTAAATAATGTAGGTTTCATAGTGATGGCATAAACCAATTACATGTATGTTCTGTTTTATTGAGTTAAGGAGAAAAATCACCCTGGAGATGTGGAAGACACAGCAGACTGTGGCACTTGTAAAGCAAACACAAGACTTATATCATGTTACATTACATAGTCTAGATGTTACTATACTTCGATTCAGCTACAACGAGCAATGAACAATATGACTGGTACATAGATGTTTACTGGTCTTTGTATCTCTTTTCTACTTCCTCAATGCTCTGAATCTCCTTGTAGTACTTGCAAAGACGATATATGCACCTTCACACGTAAAG
Organism: Datura stramonium; assembly: GCA_018107945.1. NCBI lineage: Eukaryota > Viridiplantae > Streptophyta > Magnoliopsida > Solanales > Solanaceae > Datura > Datura stramonium. The sequence goes on from JACEIK010004095.1 coordinate 87,333, forward strand.
AGTATATTGTTTATCCATTAAATTATAAAAGAGACACACATCTCGAAAGTAAAATCACATATAAGGTCCACAATGATTCTGTTGACGTACCAGTAGAGAAGGCATGCAGCCAGACATAAGATAGCATTTCTTTGAGCCTTGTAGATCTGCATAACATGAGGGCGGACACAAAAAGAAGGAAAAAGAAAGCCATAAGCCAGATAAGATAGCATCAATGTGTGTCCAAGAACATCAATGTTTGTCTAAGTGCTGTGCAAGAAAAAGGGGGAGGAAAGGAACAGGGACAAGTGGTTTTAATGCACCACACAGTACATCAGAATGTTTCCCCAATTATCCAGAAAATGCAAGGTTTTCTTGGTATATGGTTCCGCGTGAGTAGGTTTTACCAACGTAAGTATTTTATAGTCCACAATATCTGATATACTAGACTGATGTTTACAGATCAATGCGATTCTACGTAATCTGAGGACGGTCCCTTCAGGGACATCCGATAAAAACTTAATAGTATCTTATTACCAAAATGTTTAACAGATCACATGGCAGTTGATCCATGGATTGGCAGACAAATGAACAATAACAATAGCAATCGCAAACAGAAGATGTGGGCAGATCCCTTGTCCCCTTGTCCTACTGGAATTATTAAATGATCTGAGTCTCACCATAATACACCACTTAGGTACTTGAATAAAATAAGAGAACCTGCAGCTGCAATACTTTGTTTTCCCCACTTTCATAATTTAAGAAGTTAACATGTTTGTGCATGAGTCTTCATCTGACATGCAAGACGTTGTGTAAAAAGAAAATACAGAAGACTTGCAAAGCGGTGCATGCAGCCTTGCACCATAAAAGGTTCACCCCATGGCCGCACCTTTCCCGAAACACAGAAACATTGTGTTACCTGAAAAAACCGACTTTGAAACTTCTCTCTCTCTTTCCCAAAATTCTAAAGTCATATGAGAGAGACAGACAGATATAACACTACAAGAAAAAGAGACTAATGAAATCCTTATCAATGTGCCAGTTAATACAATAGAACTAGACCAGGAACAATTGTTTGTTCTGCCGCATAACTTTACTGGAAAGCTGGAATGGGCATAAGAAAGCACAATCTTAGAAGCAGATGTGGAGGACCATCCCTTTGTGCATCTTCTGGATTATCTGGAAAAAGGAATAGTGTTTGTTTTGATGATAGAAAGAATCACATTTCTAGAGTCATGAACCTCTGTCTTCATCCCTTCCCAGACCCCACTTTGTGAGACTACAGTGGTATGTTGTTGAATCTTTGTCTTCATAATCTGTTCTTTTAGTGTAAGAAGAGTTTATTAAAGAATATGGATCAGTATATAAACTTTTTGAACTCAGTTAGGAATATCTAACTGGAACCTATTTAGGGGCTGTCTGATTTTGTTGTTATGTACCTTCTTGGTACCTTTAATAATAATAATTTTACTTTATCAAAAAAGATCTTTTGAAGTGGTACCTTACTGTTGCAAACTCTCAGTTCAATTTTCAAAAAAAGAATCAAGAAATCTTTCTGATAAGTAAAGAAACAAACATCCTTCCAAACAAAGATATGACATCCTAGTGTTAAGTGCTTCACTGACCGTCAGACTCTGGGTTGAAGGTTTCTTGCAGCTTGATGCATCAACATAACATATATAAATTGATGAAACGATAAGCACTTCCCCTAATTGAAATAAGTTATTGTCACTAAGTCCATTCTTTCTTTTGTTAGGAATTTTAACTTATTTTTCTATTTATTTTATCTATTTATGGTTTCCCAAACTAAGGAAAACTTGCCTTTCCTGATTAAGTAACACAAAATTGTAGATATCCATCAAAATTGTAGAAACTAATTGGTCATCAATCACAGAATGAAGTTTAAATAGCATTGTTGGACCCATTTTTCTTTTTCGTATATGCCAGACCCTTTGATTCCGATGCCTTCTATGATAGATTCCTAATGTTTTCCATACGCAAATAACAGTTGCGCACTGAAAACTAAAGCAACAGGAAATGGAAAGGAGAACAAAATAACACCCATAAAATAGTATAATTAAGGTGGGAGAGATGTTTCTTCATCAACAATCAGATAGCATGGATGATAGAACTAGGTTCTCTCAGTTTTGATGCTTCTCTTCAGGTCTCATACATAGTGACAATCCGAAAAAGTTTTCTAGAACCTAACAGGAAAAAACAGCAAATCATGTCATTTTGTGCCCTCGGGTCTCTTTCTGTTTCTGTTTTAGGAATCTGAAGAGAAAGAAGTAGCTGGTTTCCATACTCCCACCCCAGCGCCACAACAAAGAAAGATAAAACAATAATATAGTTATCTCAAATACTCCCCCTTCCCTTTAACTTATATGAAACTCTGATCATTTTAGGATGTTCCAAATAGTTTGACATCATTCCATTAATAATTTTACTCTATCTATCACGCTACTTCTTAACTCATCAAATTCAAATTTTGATGATACATATGTCATTCAAACTAAATTTTGAACCTTTACCTTAGCATTTCTCTCAGTATAACTAGATCAATAAGTCAAATTAAGTTATACACTTTCTCGTCTAATGCCCGGGGAATGGAGTATTATCAACACACCATAAATCACGTATTTGCCTAATAATATAGTAATTCACTAATTCATAAATTCAACACAATTTAAACTCACACTGTAAAAATTACTACTATCTCAAAATCGTTCCAAAAGCTTCCACATAGAAGACAAAAAGGAAGAAAATTTACCGATTTCTCGTAGCGGTCCCTCTCTGAAGCAGTGCAAATCTCACCCGTACACATCAATCGATGCTCATTTTTCCAATAAATATCTTAAGAGAACGAAAAAAATAATTCAGTCCCAGTATCACTATTGTGAAAATAACAAAGTAACAAATAAAAATCAAGATGATAAGGAGAAGGAAGAATACCGAGGAGCTGAAAAGCCGAGAAAGGGACGACGAAAAGCGAAGGTTGAAGGGCGAGTGAAATTAGAGAAACAAAACGAGATTTGAGAGCTTTGGGAGATGGCAATGTCAGGAGAATAGCTATTGCTGCCTCTGCTGCTACCACGTAGGTCAATATCATCCACTGCAACGCCATTTTTGGTGTACGTTTTTTCTTCCTCGGTTCCTTCGCTGGTTTGACAGAAAAATCCTTTCTTAATTGACAAGGTTGAAGAAGGTTCTTTCCTTCTAACCCGACACTCGAATCCACTTAAGTTCATCTACTTCGAAATGACTAAATTCTCCTTTTTCGTCCTTGCAATGGAATGCATATTATAACTCCCCATCATCCCAGCTACCAAACGATCCCTTAATATATTGACCGCTCTTAAACTTATCGCCGAATTTCATTTAACATTGTGAATTAGTGATTGTTTCAATTCAAATATCTGAAACTCATAATAAAGTGTTACCGCAGGATACTTTTGATTTAAAATTTGTGATTTTTTTGTTCGTGTTTTTAAATGTATATTATTATATCTTAAACTACATTAAATATGTTATTGTTATTGTTGTATTTTTTAAATATTTATTACATAAATAAGTTAACCACTTAAAATATATCATTTTTGTTATTATACACATTCATCTTTATAAGTAGTCAAAAATCAGATGTTTTATAACTAAAGTGTATAATTAAAACATGTGATATATTTTAAATAATTAACTTATTTATTGTTAGAACATGATATTTTAATATTAAAGGTATTATTTTAGTGGTAGTGGTCAATTATTCTTGGTATAACATATACAGTCAAACTTCTCTACAGTATCAGCTTTTGTCTGAAAATTTTATGGCTGCTAAAGTAAGGTGTTGTTATATATGTATACTGACATTTGACATTTAGATCTCATTTAACTATTATAAATAAAAGTACGCAAATATCTAGTTTAATAATTTTGTGTACCAAGAAGAAGGAATGTATTTGTTAATCATTTTAACCAAAAACTTAGAAAGAGTATGAATGTAAACAAACAAAGTCTTTCCTCATGAAGTTACGATCATAACTGGTGGATACTATTTTAATATAATGTTTTCCTTTAAATATTCGTACTTAAAATTTATTATGTGCATGACAGTAATGATGATTATCATAAATATTTTAATATTTATTTACACATAATATATGTCTTATAGAATATTATTGCATAATATTTGAGAATGACTGTTATAGAGGGGTAATTTTACAAAGAGTATACTGCTATAATGAATGCCACTGTTGTTATAGAATGTTATTGTAGAGAAGTAAAATATAACATGAAAAATCGATTCAGGAGAAAATCAGGTAGTTGTAGTGAAATATTGTTATAATGAATGACTATTATAGAGAGGTTTGATTGTACAACCACTAACATATGTTTTTTTCACGATCTCTTACTATCTACCTTACTACACCTCAAATTACTATCCACTTTTTTGATATTTTGTTGTAGAAGAAATCCTACATTTATATATATGAAGGATGTTTTTCCTTAGCTTGTATTGAAAAGATGAGAAATATCATGTTGTAGATGAATAAGATATTATATTTTGAGGTTAATGTAGTGAAAGAGAGAGTTGAGACAAAGAAAAATATTTCAAGTCTCCAACTAATTGACTATAAAGAGAGTAATTAATTTTATATTGAAGGAAGGTGTTCTTTTGGCGCAGCTTTATGGACTCTTCAACTATCCGAAGTTGTTTGAATCACACAATTTTGTCGGGTTATTGTATCCTGGAGGGGACAAGTCAAGAGTTATACTACTGGCCGATGTAGATTCTACAGTAATAGGCTTGAGAGTGAGATATCTGCGCCTCAATCTGAATATTTATTTATTTATTCATTTTTGTTCATTTTACGTTTCAACTTTAATTTATGATATTTTCACCAACGTTTACATAATGGACACTAGAAAATATGCGTAAAAGAATTCAAAATTTGAGTTGAAAATATCTGATAAAAACACTTTATCATATGTTCAGTTGTTCAATTAAAAAAGATCATAATTCAAATGTCTAAAATAAAATTTAATAACAAGTTTAAGAAATTATTAATATATTTAGCTTTTATTACCTGTATTTCATGGTGTTTAGGATGACATAAGTAATATTCTGTAGACATATTTTTCACGGGATAAGTCATTTTCCAGTGGTTATGTATCAAAAAATATTTTAAAAGGAAAATATTCTTTTAAAAAATAAGACAAAAATAACTAATGTTATAAATACATCATATTATAGATGTTCATTATATAATTTTCTGGATAAGTTTAAAATCAAGTAGGCAACTTGCAGTCAGGTTGCAAGTAGCTTACTAAAAAGTCCTGCAGCAGCTTCCTCAGGCTTGCAATCAAGCAGACAGTTTGCAAGTAGCTCAAGCAGGCAGGTTGCAAGCAGTTCAAATCGACAACTCGCAAGCAGCTTCTGAAAAGTCTTACATTACGTGTTTTCTTCTATAAATAAGAAGTCAATTCATATCATTTATATATTAGTTTGAAGAGAAGTAAAAATCTCTATTTCTCCCTAATTTCATATTATAACACCTGCTTACTCATGAATAAAAAACATTTTTCTTTAAAGTTAGAAGTCTTAACTTTTAATTTCATATCACTTGCTCGGATAAATAACTTTATATGTGAATTTGATTTCATGAAGTGACTAGTAATTTAAAGCCCACATTTTTAATACTGTATGAATTAGTGAATATTTAGGACGGGTTGATAACATATAATACGACCATTCAAAGCCAAAACAATAACAAACTATATGTTTTTATCAGCATGTAACAATTTTGCAACTAAACTTGAATTGGCATAATAAAGAGAATGATCCATAATTCACATTCATATTACACTATTGTAAATAATAAGAATCGTGAAACCAAAATTAGTGTAAGTTAAAAATATCCACTCGCCATTAGACCATTCTTGATGAAATCTCAACACATGAGAAGGATATGCAATGTTATCCCCAGTCGTAGGGAAGTAGACATAGTACTCTTGTCCAATTTTTCCACTGATGAATCCAAACCACCATCCATCATTGGCAAATATGTCCAATTATATCATAATTTAATTGAGAAGATGTAAAGAAAACTTTTCCTTTTAACTTGCATATGTCTTCTGTACATCACCCATATTTATACAATCTAATGGAATAGAAAAGAATGTTCTATTCTAACTAACTATACAGCTGTCCTATGAATAACTAATTTGATTCTTTACAAGGAAAATTAAAAAGGGCATTTAAGGAAAACTAGATGAGAAATACTCTAGGGATTCTTTGTATTCATAACCCAGATCTGTGTTGTATGTTTGGGCGTTGCTGATATAAGATGTTGGGCCATTTCTGTTTGTTGTGCTTGTGACAAAGAGGTGATCCAATATGTTAAGTAATTAGGCCCATAATCACTTAAGCAACCAATGCTTGGTTATTTGTGTTTGATGCAGAGGAGGATGAGAATGTCTTCTTCTTCTATCTTCTTCATCTGAGCTTGAGAAGTATGAATGTCAACACATATAAACGGAATACGTTTTTCCATATTATTTCATGTTGATCAGGCGGCATGGGGCGGACCTCGGCTGCAGTGACAACATCCTCTAGCGGTCAACAGAGTTTTGTACTTGACTTTGTAATGAGAAGCGTCAAGGGAAGAAACAATAGTTGCTATGTAGTAAGAGCCTATAAAACCGTATTCTTGACTTGCCACGTCAACTTCATCACCCTTTTGGAATTCTTTTCTTGTCTGTTGTTTCTTGAATGCTATTGCTTTTAGTGCCTTTGAAATCATTGCCATTCTTGATTGGTGGCGTTGCTCTAAATTAGTTTCTGTCACTTTGATTGAAAAGTGAGCAACTATGAAAGCTTTGCAAGTGAATTTATAGGAACATAATTTGGTTTCCTTCAATGACTTGGAATGGGAATTGTTTTCTTGTTATTTTTTTGGTTTCCTTCAATGACTACGAATAGGAATTTCCAGTTATCTTTTTTTCTGATTGATTTATTTTTTGACTTGGAATATGGCTAGGAAAAAGTCATAAGAAAACATTAGTTGTGTTTTCTAGTCTGAGAGAGCAATTATTTGCGTCAAAAAGAATAGAGAAAAGCAGCGTAATAATTGGGATTATTCTTAATATAAGTAAAAGTAATGATTATTTTATTTTGAAAAAAATTGTGATGAAACTGTACGAGGAAAAAAACTCCAAAATAGTCCCTTATAAACTAATTGGCATGCACAAGACGATGAGTCGTTGTAATGAGATATGAGACTTGAGTCTCACGTTAGTTAAATGGGGAGCTAATGTGGGGCTTATATAATCTTAAGTTTTTTCGCCTTAATAACTAATTTTTTGTTGTAATATTTTCTGAATTGTATCAACCGCACGAAACATAAGATTACAAAGTAATAACACAAAGAAGTATCCCGTTAGAAATAGAGCTTTAGGTAACTAAACTATAAGTAGTAGATGATGGAAAATAGTGGTGTGTGACAAATGCTCAATACCCTATCCATATATTAATGGTGGTAGATTTAGAGTGTAATTTATGAGTTACGTAAGAATTTACTTAGTAGTTTTTGTTCAAACTTTATATATGTACTAAAATATTTGTTGAGTACCTATATTTTTTATTTGTGAAGCCAATTATTTTATATATTAATTTAAAGTAGTTATAGGACAAATTAGACTGCCCAATATTGCATAGTATGTAATCACAATTAATTCATGTGAGAATATTTGTTCGTGATTTTATAGGGATTAGGGAATTAATTTATAGGCAATGAAAAATGTCATGGACTTCTTCCTACTGGGACTTGGATAGTTTCTACAAAATTAATGATCTTCAGTTGATTGGGGCGTAAATAAACTCCATTTATAGTTTTATTGCACTTGAGACTTGGAGATTGCGTAGTAGTCAGCGAAGTTGCGTTATTGTTCCCACATCGGCAGTACAAAACATAAGCTTTAGCTTTATTTGGCTCCATATCAGAGATTATGGGCACGACCTTACTTGAACAGGATCTGTTCTATAGGCTCGTACCACCTTATCCTTGAGTTCTAAGGAGATAGGAAACTAAGTCTGGTTGATGAAGCATGGCTATGTGACCAGAGCGTGATTAATAACCCGACCATGGCTCTGCTTGAGCTGTCTAGAGTTGTAGATGATCGTTCTTGGACTTGATATTCGGGTCCAAGATGGTTTCATGGCTGTCTGACAGACTCCTCTTCTTTTTATTCCGTTAAGGCTGAATGGTCCTCCATTGCTAGTTTTCAATGCTGCGTATCTCAAATGTAGATGACTAATGCTCATATGTAGATGTTTTGATCCTACAAGTATGGAAAGTGTGAATTCTGAAAAAAAAAAGATCACAGGAAAAGGAAAGAGAGAAATCAAATGGCCTGTTGCAACTATTAGAAATCAAAATCTTTATCAGCATTATGTAACAATTTTGCAATTAAAACTCGAGTTGGCATAAAAAGAATGATTAACAAGTCACATTCATATTACACTACAGTAAATTAAAAAAGTCTTGAAACCAAAATCAGTGCAAGTCAAAACTCCTTCGTAGAAATATCCACTTGCCATTAGACCATTCTTGATGGAATCTCAACACATGAGAAGGATATGCAATGTTATCCCCTGTTGTAGGGAAGTAGACATAGTAATCTTGTCCAATTTTCCCACTGATAAATCCAAACCACCATCCGTCATTGGCGAATACATCAACCATATCGTATAGCCGGAAGTTGTTTCCTGACATTATTTCATGTTGATCAGGCGGCACGGGGCGGACCTCGGCTGCAGTGACAACATCCTCTAGTGGTGCAGACTCATCATCGGTCAACAGAGTTTTGTACTCGACTTTGTAATGAGATGCATCAAGGGAATTAGAAACAATAGTTGCTGTGTAGTAAGAGCCTATGAAGCCGTATTCTTGACTTGCCACTTCAACCTCATCACCCTTTTGGAATTCTTTTGTTACCTGTTGTTTCTTGAATGCTATTGCGTTTATTGCCTTTGAGATCCTTGCCATTCTTGATTGGTGGCGTTGCTCTAAATTATTTTCCGTCACTTTGATTGGGGCCATCTCGACAGTGATAATGAAGACTGATTCAATTGAATGAAAAGTGAGGAACTATGAAAGCTTTGCAAGTGAATTTATAGTAACACAATTTGGTTTCCTTCAATAACTTGGAATGGGATATGTTTTCCTCTTCTTTTTTTTTTTTTGTAGTTTCCTTGAATGACTCGGACTTGGAATTTCCCAATTTTCATTATTGTGATTGTTTTAATTCTCTTTTGTTTTATTTTTAACTTTCCTAATTTATTAGGGACTTGAAATAGGACTGAGGGGAAAAACAAGAAACCGTTAATTGCCTTTTCTATCATACTCCTTGGTTAAATATGGAAAGTTACTCGTTTATCTTGTAGGAGTACACTAAAAGGGCAATAATCTGTGTCAAAAAAATAAAGAAAAACATTGCCATAATAGGGGTCATTCTTAATACAAGTGATGTTTATTTGATTTTGTATAAATTTGTGATGGAAAATCAAGTCAAAGTTTTTTTAAAAAAATATGAAATTCATAGGAGTCTGTTTTATACGCAATAATGTCGAACCAAAACTTGATCATTTGATTTCTTGCAAACTGTTAGCTCCCAATTCTCCTACATATTATAGAATAATTTTAATAATTTGAATCCTAGCTCATGATTCATACATACATAATACATAAATGAGATTAATTGTATTATTCTGAATATATATTTTTCTATTACAGTCTCTCTCTTTTTTTCTTTTTTTCTTTAGGAAAGTGAAATGAGTAAGACAAGTCCAAGCAAGCAAGGGAAATACAGTCACATAAGTGCTGGGAAATGAGTAAACTCGCACATGGAAAAATGAAATATAAGACAATTCTATCAAGATATTCAC
>JACEIK010004095.1:115537-126734 GCA_018107945.1 Datura stramonium
CTTGGCTCTTTATACATGTCTTTAATTGCCCTAATATAAGCTACCGGTACATCTCTAGAGGACCTCCCTAGGTACTTTTGCCTTTTCTAGGTCGACGAACATCATGTGTAAGTCATTCTCCTATCCCTATACTGCTCCAACAATCTCCTTACAAGATGAATGGCTTTAGATATACAGATCCATTAATGTCAGTCATTAGCACACTACTTTGAAGTATCCCATCAGCCATTACCTAGCACACTACTTCCTAGTATCCCTTTAGAATCAAAGAAGAGGAATACTATTACTATCAATGGAAACCAGTGCTGCTTAACAAAAATTTCTCTTCATTTTTATGCCAACAATGCAATTAATCGATCCCTGATATAGCTTCGAATAGGTGAAAAATATTCTTCTATAAAGAATTCTCTAACCTCAACTGAAAATTGCAATTCCTCACTGGTGCTCACCACAGGCCTGAACTCAACCTACAAGGCAAGACACAGTGGTGGAGCTCTTACTATGACAACCAAGAAAAATCAATATGAGCAGAGAGGAGTGTCATCTTGGCTAAAAAGTATGTAGCACATACCTTTGAGTTGCATCGACGTCCAATTTCTTGCAGCACCCCAGTAGCTAAAGATGGTAAGAGGTTCATTCTCCCAGCTTCTAGTTGAGATTCTCTACTGTTAAATAATGACTGCTGTTGAGAGAACCTACCCTCTGTCAAGGGCAAAGTACAATTAGCCCAGCAAGCGTATGTTATAAACTTGACAAGGAGAGGGAATAAACAAGAAAAAGGAGAAGATCAGCAAAACTGTATCTCTCAACTAACCAACGAACATTTTAGCAAATCTCTCGACCTTCCCCCAACCATCCCCTACTTGTTCTCCCTAATACCAAACTAAAGACAATCTTTATATTGCATATCCCATAATCAATAGTTTGCTTCTATAGTTCAAGATTATCCAAGAACTTCTTTTGAACTCCTTCCAAACACTATCTTGATCAATAAAGATATCACACATACCAACATCCTCGCAAACAACAATTCCAGCCTTGTTATTTGCTCAGATAAATTATATCCCCTGCCATTATCGATAAATAAATAGGCAAGTAGTTGGATTTGTGATAATTCGATAGCTGGGTCTCAAAATCACAAGCTGAAAACTAGCCCTTAGGAAAAATCAGTAGCAGCAAACACTGCAGTCAACTTAATACCAGCCATCAACTTAACAACATTCATTCCCCAAAAGAGTCACTGAGATGGCTACTCAACCCCAGGAGCAAACACTAGTATAGTATGGTTAATAAATGCATTCCTTCCTAAAAAGCCAACTTTTACTCACAATATTTCAACTTCATAACAGAAAATAGGGAATTAAAATAGCAATAAGCAGTAAGAAAGTATATAATAGTAACTTAAACTCACCTGTCTGTTGAATAAGAGAATTCTGTCTATGCATTTCATGCCTGGAATTTGCCTGCAAAGAGTCGTGTACCCGAATGAATTAGTCAGCAGGAAGACAGTCTAACTATTTCAGAGGGAAGCAGTAGCAAGTACCTCCCCATTCTTCCCTGTAGATGCATATGTCGGTAACACCATGCTTGTTGCACCTTGACTAAGAAAATTCTGATGACCTCTCTGTTTATCATACCTTGATGCATCAGATTCTTGAAAAATTCCAGGTGATCGATTGCCCATCTGTCCTTTATTTAGGTCATCTTCCACCAACCATCCACCCTGTGATGGTATGGGCAGTATGGGCAGTATGGGTGGTTTCTGAGGCACTCTAGATAATAAAGGAGGTTCTGCTGAACCACGATACCTCACATCCTGGCTAGGATTCAAAATGAGGTACCTTCTCTTCCCATCAGCATCAGCGTCAAAAGAGCTGTTATCTCGTCTGAATGGAGCTCCCAGCAAACTTGGTTCTAAACACACACAATTACAAAATGAACTACTGGTTGGGAAACCTAAAAGATTATACATCTATTATATAACTGCAGGTAAAGACAGGTTTCTATACTTTCTGAAGGTTGAATCGGTCTCATTGATTGAGCAGGTACATTTGCAGCAATTCCAACCGTAAGCTGGGAGCTTCCTGGCTTCATATCAGGATTGTTACTCATGAAAGGAGGAGCAGAGTTCATATTAGCTTTTCCTTCCTGGATAGAACATATACATGAGAAGATAAGCAAATGATGCTGAAAAATCAAGTAATTGATGTGTGATGTGTTACACTTTCAAGTTTTTTTTGGGTCAATCATGTGATAAGAAGTCAAGTCAGGCAGTAATAACAGTTAAAACCACACCTGTTGATGCAACCTTTGTGTAACTTCAGGCCCGTACATCCCCTCAGGAATAGGAGCGAGATTCCCAGATAAAGCAAAACCAGCATCCTTAAGAGTAAAGAAGGCAAACCCTCATCATCATGATCAGTCTTCATTTAAAGTTGAAATTTAAAGAGCTTGTAGATGAATACCTCGGACATTAAGTAGTTGCTCACATCGGGTGCAGAAGGTAAATTTATAACCTCATCTTCATAGAAGATCTCACAGATCTTTCGGAGTAGACTTTCATCAAATTCTCTGATCGACAAGGAAAATGGTTAAGATAAAAAAACTACTTAATTGACTCAAAACTAAAATATCTCTTCTGAGAATGAACTTACTTGAAAAAACGACCTCTAACATCACAAGCAACATTCCTCGCTACACACAGGACTGGGACTGCATTGGCCATCTACTCAATAAAGAAGTTCCCATTCAGTCTTGGTATGGCCAGAAAGAACAAAGATGATATTAAAATCATTAGAAATGGCAAAACACACACCTCTGCTTGTGGAGCATAATATGGAGTGAAAGCAGGGACAACATGAACACGAGGTTGATCTTTATCTTCCCACACTTTTAATCGGTCATCAATAACCATCGCCAATTTTGGATGACAATTTCCATTTTGGAAGACAGTAAGTAAAGACTTCTTGGCCCCTGTGGGATCAATAACATAGATGATGATGGTTACAGAAAGAGGTTTTATAATTAACCAGTTCAAGAGGAGAGGGTATTATAGTCCGATGATGAGAGCAATCACAGTTGGCAGCCTTTTAGATATCACTGCCACTATAACATTAGAAGCTAAAGAAAATACCACCAATGAGCTTAGAACAACATAAATCAAGCACAAGAAGACAAATCTTTCATTACTTATGGTGCTTCATCATTCTTTGCTATAAGAGGTTGATCTTTTCTCTTGTCAGGACAGGGAAGAGGAGTTGTGTTACCAGTATGGAAGAAGAAAAGATTATTTGCCTAAGGAGTTATAAGGCAGGAAAGTATTCTAGGTCCTGACCTGATCTGACACATACAACACGGTCCATCAATTGCTTGGCATTAATGAGATGTGACCCAGGGTCGAGTAGCCTCCAAATCTCCAATGCATAATCTCTCTCCGCCATGGTGCAAACGTACACTTCGAACCTTTTCCGACCTTTCGCCGTCAAATATGTTCTCAACTCATCCCAAGCAGGACGTAATCTAACTAGCACGCTGGTATCCCGATTCTGCACAAGAAGTTTCCCGTGATAAGGAAATGCATGAAGCTAGAAAATTCATCTCGAGACAACCATAATGTGTGTTAGAAAATGTCTAACTGAATTCAAGTTCACATTCCAGTGTTACACTGACAACTGTATTAAGACAATGAAAACCTTAGATATTCCAGGGGCAGCTGAGCTAGAAGGTCAAATGTCCAGATACCATTTTCTTTTAGCTATATGAACATAATATTGAATGAATGAAAGAGCCATAAAAGAACAAAGAGCGGAGGTGGATGCTTGCCACTCCTCCGAGTGCTTCCTTCCAGCAATTCGCACAGGTAAGGATGCAGATCTTTAAGTGTGATCAGCCCGTAGGGGTATCCAACTTCACCGATGCTGGTGGATTAGAAAATGTACATGTGTAAGGACCATCAGCAGCATGAAGTGCACATATAGAACGAAAGGAACTCAAATCCATAGCAATTCATTAAACATCTTTTGCCATGAGGGACCATTAGACACCATAGAGTATATTACAAACATCTTCATAGTGAGGGAAAATGATTGAGTCACTTAGCCAACAGAATGGTTTACTCTGCTCTCTTTCTCTTGACACAAGGACACAAGAAGCATCACTAACCTCAACATTGGACCAAAATGTAGTATAAATTAAACCTATTACGCAAACACACACCAAATAGAAAAGGCATGTGATCAAAGACCAACAAAGCAAAACACCATGCTCGTGCCCTTCTCAGAAATCCCTATTTGAGAATGAAAACATATCAGTTACATGAACTTCGGACATTAGATGCAGAAAAGGGTTTTACAAAGCAAATAAAAAGTAACAAAGGGATATTAAGTTTGATACTGAATGGTCTCAAAATGCCTAGAAATGCTGCTTCATCCAAATAATTAAAACAACTTGAAAATTCATTAAATCATCAATGGCACCACTTAGGAGTAGACCAAACAGTCCCTCAAATGGAGATCAACAAACTATACATAGAACCTTGTCTCAAGATATCAAATAGAGTGTGTAAGCTTTCTGAAAAGAAAGACGTAATTGTTGAGTGATCACAGTTGTCCCAAAAAATTGAAGGCTGTTAACTAATAAGTATATTGATAACAGGTTAAATATAAAGACAAGACAATAGCAAATGTTTAAGCACAGAACTTTCAGATACTGTGAAGCTATGTAAATCATTTGAATTAACAACCCAATCTACTTTTCCAAAAAAGTACTCCATTTTGTATGAGAAACCATAAAGCATCCTCTACTCAACTTCAAAATTCAATCAATCAACTTGCCTCAATGCACTGTGTACACCTTCATAATATAAACATAAATACTAAGAAATGAAAAGAACAATATGAAAATGTTAAACAATTATTAACATACAACTAAACAGTCAATAGCCAAACCTTTACTCCAAAAGTATATCACGACATGCAACTCATCAACTTCCAGTAGCACCTTAAGGGAATGCGCTAAGAAGGTTGATATTCTCCATGATGTGAAAAGCAGAATATATTGAGAAATATGCATGCCTTAGATGTGTTCATCATGATAAGAATCAACAATTGCAAGGGATGAAGGATTAAAAGCATGACTATTGCTTTTCAATTGGCTGTTTTTGCATCAATTGCTACTTCATTAATCTTATTGATTAGTGTACCCGCTGTAGATGTGTTCATCATGATAAGAATCAATAATTGCAAGGGATGACAGAGAAATAAAAGAAAATCTCCCCATCTTATTACCTCCGGGTTAATCCGTGTAAGGACCACATTCTTTTCCAGCAACCTTATGACTGGCCGAACTACACGCTCTTGCCCTTCAGATAATTGTAGCACCTCCTCTTGTTGAGCTTTATATACTTTTCCACCATCAACAACAGAATCACTCTCCAAGTACTGCTTCAACAATGCACGATCATCCATATACCTCTTCATCTCAGCAGACATTCCAGACAACCGAATTGGATCTGTCTCTCGTGCAACCCAGCCCCGCAAAGCCTCAATTCTATCCTCAAATGATTTCATTGTATTTGCAACAATTAAAGTCTCATCCAGATCAAAAACAATTGATAAACACCTCATATTCAACATCCGTAAACAAGCACTATACAGACCAAGGGGCACTGAATAGCACCAAAAACAGGGGAACTTTTTCTGCTTACTTGGCATTGCTACCAAATGTATTTCTTCTTCCCCCAGCAAGACTACAGCAGTCTACAAAAAGACCAAGGGGAGGGAACAAAAGTGTCAGCAGACATCTTATCCACAAGAATACATTATAGCCAAAAAACATCAATTACACATTATTTAATGTATGAATTCCGGATTTGTCAGTCCTCTTATCAGAGCTAGTGTGATGTATACTCCAGAAAAAATCACATTTCTTTCAATAGCTTTAGCACATATCTTTCATTCGTAGTGCAAATATATGACAGAACCTGTTTAGATCTCATATGAGAAATATCAATTATTTTCAATAGATACAAAAATGCCAAAAAAACCATGCAATATACGCAGAGCTGCCAAAGTAATCCAGCATCCTCATTATTAAATCATAATACCACAAAAGTGTTCGCATACACATCTACTTGAAAATGCCACAATTAGTCCCTTACATGTCGTCAGCTAACAAAATAATAGCCATAACAGAAAGTCTCCAAGTTATTTCACAAAATAACTGCAATCATAGACTGCTAAAATACTTTGCATTCGTAGGTACATAAAGTGCCACAAACATTTCTCACTGTCAAAAAATTGAGGTAAACAACTACAAAAAAAGAAAAAGGCTGCATCCAGTAAATTTCAGAATAAATGTAAAATCATCATCAACAAGCATCATGTCTTATTGTCACAAAATTCTGTAAACAACTAAACAACAATTGGCCTCGGGTAATTTCCTTGTAAATGTAGAGACAGTATTTCAAATTAAACATAAAATCATCAACAAGCATTACGTCTCATTGGCACAAAATTCGGTAACAACAAAATACAACTCCTGCAGTAATTTCACAGTAAAAGTAAATTCAGTATTCCACAGCAAATGTAAATCACTATACAACTGGCCATAGTTCGTTATTCAATTAAAACTGGCTAATGTCTATAACCTTGAGTTCATAGAAGCACGAGGCGTGAAGATTGATCAACGGAGACTGATCAGAACCAGTTGGCGCGGAGTTAGAGTTCGGTTCAAGCTTACAACGAACAGGTGATGAAACTGTTTGCAGAACAGAGAGAGGATGACACCGCTCACTGTTTGGGGAGATGTGATAGATCCGTATCTCGTTGTTTGGGAATTGGAAGTTCTGATCCTTAACTGGAATAGTATCTAGCTCTCCCAAACACGTTTCGCCATGAAACACCGCCGATTTGAACCCTAAACGACTCATCGTTTAAGCGCAGTTCCACCGAATTCAAATTCAAATCCAAAACAGCGCTTAATCTCGCAAAATGTGACGAACAATTCGATGAAAATTCACTGAAAAAATACAGAAAAAAAAATTAGAAGAGAATTCTCTCTCTTCACTCCATTGCTGTCTACCTATTTCTCTAATGTGTTTCTCTCTCTAGAGCTGGCGCGCTCTGCAATGCTCTCTTTTCTCGCTCTATAACAAGCAGCGGTTTCGAATGAATTGGGTGTGTTTAGGTATTTATAGAAAGCATAGGTGGGATTGGTTTATAATTGGCCTTTCTTCTGTAAGAATTTACGGAAATACCGGAGGGTTTCGTATGAATTATCTGGTTCAAGTACGCATGCGATGTGTGAAACTTGCATGGGGCTGTTATCCTACACTCTGGCTCAGGGTAAAGATGTTACAGGTTTTGATTTAGAGCAATAACGACCGTTTGATAGACGAGATTTTGATCTGTCGCTGGAGACGCGTGTATTTTATTACTCCCTAATTTTGTAAGTAGGAAATTTTTGTTAGGTTACTCATAATGAGTGGTAATTTGTACTCCTAAATCCTAAAATATATATAAGCCATTAAAGAGTAGCTATATTTTTGTGCCTATTTATCTTTGCATTAATATTTTTTTCAAATAAATTCATAAAATTCTTTTATGTACAGCTAATTGCTTACATCTTTTATCTAGTTGTTAATACTTTATATGTTACCCTTATTTGTGAAATAAACCAATTGAAATACTAATAAATTGGATTCAATTTTAATTTGAATCTTAATTTCGAGTTAATATATAGGTTTAAGATTGACGAAATATAATAAGAAGTTATTAGTTGGTCAGCTCTCAGCATGTAACGGCAGATATAACCTATTATCTTTAACTCAGACCGCATATTTATTAGCCGAATTAATGATAAATCGAACTTGATATCAAGTTGAGTCTTAATTTTGATTTAGTGTGCATCCTTAAGATTACGAATATAAATGAGGAGTAGATTTATCTTTGCTTTCCTTTTTTGCATAGATATTTTTTTCAAATAACTTTGTAAAGAATCAATTTGTTATGTACAACTAACTAATTCCAACGTATATTTGGCTATTTATACTTTATATATACCCTAACTTGTAAAATAAACCAATCAAATTACTAATAAACTGGATTTGATTTTATTTTGAATCTCAATTCTATTCAAAATGCAGATTTAAGATTGACAAAATATAAATAAGAAGTCATTATGTGGTCTGACTCTTAGAATTAGTGGATGCAACTGTACTTGCTATTTTTTATTCAGATTGCTTATTTATTAGTCGAACTAGTGGTAAATCAAATTCGATATCAAGTTGACTCTTCATTTCAATTCAATATATATCAAGTGAAGTGCATCAAGGACGAGGACGACAAAGTACTGGTGGTGGAGACACTCATTAAACGGAGATGGTAGTCTTACTTTTATAAAATCTTGAATGAGGAGGGAGAAATAGATATTATATTGAGAGATTTGAAGCACTAACAGAGACGTCATAATTTTAGGTACTGTAAGGATATTAAGGTTAAGGAGGTTAAGGAAATTGTTCGTAGAATGCATAAAGGAATAGCAATTGGGCTACAGATAAAATCCCGATGAAATTATGGAAGAGAGCGGGCATGAAAGGTATGGAGTAGCTGACTAGGTTGTTCAATATCGTTTTTAAGACAGCAAAGATGTCCGAAGAATGAATAAGGAGAACAATGATCCCGCTATACAAGAACAAGGATGACATATAGAATTGCAATAATTATAGCGGTATCAAGTTGTTAAACCACACTATGAAAGTTTGCGAGAGGGTGGTAGAGATGCGGGAGAGGAGGGGTATGTCTATTTTCGATAATCAGTTCGAATTCATGATGAAAAGTTCAACTATGGAAGTTATTCACCACGTAATAAGATTGGTGGAGCAGTATAGGGAGAGGAAGAAGGACTTACATATCCCTAGAAAAAGCATATGACAAAATCCTAAGGGAGGTCTTAAGGAGATGATTGGTGGCTAGAGACATACACTAGAGCGAACAAGGATATGTATAATGGAGTCAAAACTCGAGTAAGGAAAGTGAGAAGGGACTCAGAGCACTTTCCAGTTGGGATGGGGTTGCACCAGGGATCGACTTTTAGCCCATTTTTATTTGTATTAATGACGAATGAATTTGGTGCGGCAAATTCAATGTGAGGTTCCATGGTGTATGTTATTTATGGATGACATAGTTCGATTAACAAAACGCGAAGATGAGTTAACGCGAAACTAAAGATATGGATATAGGCTCTGGAGTCTAAAAGATTCAAATTGAGCAAAATCAAAATAGAATACTTGGAGTGCAAGTTCAGTGACGTAGAACAAGAGGTTAGTATAGAAATAAGACTTGACACACAGGCAATCTTAATGAGAGAGAGAGTTTCAAGTATCTTGGGTTTATTATTCAAGAAAATGGGGAGATTGATGATAATGTTACACGTCGTATTGGTGCAAGATGGATGAAATAGAGCGTGCATCTGGAATCTTGTATGATAAGAAGGTGCTACCAAAATTTAAGGGCAGGATCTACAAAGTGGTAGGAGGAGGAGGTGAGTGTTTTCTAATCAATAAATCTCACATTCAGAAAATAAAATTTGCGGAGATGAAGATGCTACGATGAATATGTCTCCATACTAAAAATGGTAAAATTAGAAATGAAGATATTCGGGACAAGGTGGGAGTGGTATCATTGGAGGACAATATACGAGAAGCAAGGATGAGATGGTTCAGGCATGTGAAGAGGAGTTACGCGGATGTTATAATACGGAGGTGTAAGAGGTTATTTATGGATGGTTTCATGAGAGGTAGAGGTAAGTCGAAGAAGTATTAGGGAAAAGTGATTAGAAAATATATGAAAGTTTCGTCTTACCGAGAACATGACCTTAGATAGGAGGTTGTGGAGGATACGAAATAGGGTAAAAGGTTAGTAAGTAGCAAAATATTGTCTCACTTTTATTTTCATACTGGTATTAATCAGGAAGTTTTTTGTTCTTTGATGTCAGTTATTACCTATTTTTTTCTTATACTTTGATTATCGTATTATTTTATTGTTGTTTTTTTTCCAGAATGCTTTAACATGTTCTCTATAGTATTTTTTTCATGACTCCTTCACTCCTATTAATTCTTTTTCTCGACCTGCTTTGAATTTTTTTTCTTGAGTCGAGGGTTTATCAGAAATAACTCTCTGCTTTCAAGGTAGGGGAGGTCTGTGTATATTCTATCCTCCTCAGACCCTACATATGGGAATTACACTGGGTATGATATTGTTATCGATATATGCTTAAGATTACAAGGTATTAATGAGAAACCAACACACGATTTAATAAATGGTAAATCGGATTTGATATATCGAATCAAGTTGAGTCTCAATTTAATTCAATATGTATGCTTAAGATTACAAGGTATAAACGAGAAGCCAACACGCGATCAATTCTAATGTCATATTTACTATTTTTTAACTCGGGATAAATGGTAAATCAGATTTGATCTCAATCTAACTCTTAATTTCAAGTTAATATGCATGTTTAAGGGCCCGTTTGGACATGATTTTAAATAAATCAGGTTATTTGAAGTAGAAATTTTATTTGGGCATACAATTTGAATTTCTTAAGTCGTATTTTTTCTTATAAACATGAAGACCCTATAATTTGTAAAAACTATCAAAAAATTTCAAACTCTTATATAATCTTTCCAAACGAATAAATCATAATTCATAAATAAGGTATCAAAATATCCTAAGACGAAGAATTAATATATCACATATTGTCATATCTTTTTAATAAATAAATATTTGTGATTACATGTTATTTCAAACTTTTAAATACACGCAATTTCATAAAGATTCACTGGTCCAATAAATCAACAATAGTAGTAACTAACTGTTCTTTGATAAAAAAGTTTCACATAATATAAACAATCTCTTCACGTCGAGCATGAGTCTTTTTTTCTATGCAAAAATTAAAATTATAAGTTTTTTGTAAACTATAACTTATGGTCAAGTTTTATATTGAAATCACAATTTGAAATTTCAAATCCTATTTTTTAGAGAATTCGGGATTGAAAATAATGATTTGAAGTTGAAGTTAAAATTTGTGTAGATTTCATTAGCAAACACTGATTTAAAATCAAAACTTGAAATCAGACTCTCAAATCACATGATCAAACGCCTACTAAGATTCACTAAATATAAATGAGAAGCCAACTCTA
>JACEIK010004096.1:5960-28456 GCA_018107945.1 Datura stramonium
ATTATATTAAATTAAAAGTGTTATATAGTCAAATCAAAAATAAAAAATGGAGTTGATGAATAGTGCAACTCCAAATTATTACCACTCTATTTTTGGAGCCAAAATGAAGTGGGGTTGGTTGGAGTGCACATTTTTTGCTTCAAATTTGGAGTTTGGAGCAAAAAATGGAGTGGGGTTGGAGATGTCCTTACACTGCTACTCTTTTGAATAAACTTAAATTATAGATTTATCGAGTATTACCTCTTTTTATGTATAATCCTAAGATATACGTTTTATTTCAGAAAAAAAAACACTGAAAAATAAATGAGTCCAATTAGACATGTTTTTGGGACGGAGGGAGTATTTATTTCTATTATTGATTGTACTAATCTGGCATAAATAGTGATGTTATCATTGTATTTTTCTTACAGGGGATGAGGTATCACTGCCAACATTAAGACCGGCATTTAATTGATTTTTTAAATTTATCTTCTTATGATGAGGAGTCAAAGACTTTATTGAGGTGTGAATGCGTGCAATCTTTTCATGCTAGATGCTTGAATTTTCGGTTATGTTTCTCTTTGAGGTGAATGTAGCTACATCGCGGAATGATTTGTTGTTTTCGTGAGATATGGGTGTAGAAGAAGTGTTGGTCTTTCTGTTGTTATATCGAAGCATTGATGACAACAGGCGCATCTGAAGAGAGATTTATAGGGACTTCAGTTCTGGACTTCTGCGGTTGAAACCTGAAATTATCTGAAAGCGCTTACGTAGTACCAATGTACAAAAGGCAAAGCGAAAAAAAGTTATAGGAATTGTTTTTAAGATCCTTCTGTCTTTCTTCTTAATATTATACTTCAGGAAAATATTTAGGTGAAAGCATAATATTTGGAGGAATTGTATTATTTCCATTGTGAAGTAGAGACCTTATCTGGTATTTTTGTTCCGCAAGATCTTTTCCTTACCCCAATTCATTAAAATTGCCTGTGAAGATGTGCCAATAAACTAATTTACCTAGGATAATACTTGCAATGGAATTTTGTTATTACTTGAAAACAAGTATTCTAGAGAATATCTAGATTAAAAAAATATGAAGCTGATTGTTTCTGCAAGGCATATAACACCTATTTTCTATGGGCTCCACATGAATTATACACACCGGAACACCGGTGTAGCAATCATTCCACATGGGGCTGTCAAGGAAAATGAAGGATCCATCTAGCACATTATGACACTGAATATTGTTCAAAGCATCTTACCAAAGTTCATGTGAAAATTTGAAAACCTGGAATATAAAACATTAAGAACATTAAGGAAAAGTCTAAAAATATACACAATTGTGCACAATATTTAACAAGTTCCTTCTTAAGAATTTGCTATATGTTCTCTATTCCTTTAGTTTTTATGGATCAGATCATAATTTGCTGCGGCAAGTAGTTACATTTGTTTTAGTAAATTGAATTTGATTGCAATTTATGGCTTAATTTTCCTTTTGGATACTTGGAATTCTGGCTGTATCCATGGGTGTTTGTTGGACAAAAATTTAAATCCGTAAAAGACCTACATGTTGATTGGAAGGTTTGGAGCCTTGACTAAATGAAACATAGGTGAAAACTAAGTGGCCTCTGCTAGGCAGAAATGTTGTGCTTACTTGGCTCTCCTTCCTCAAGCTTATCTAGGTTGGGCAATGCAGTACCTCTAACTGCCACTGGTAATACAAGAAATAGGTGATTTGTTAAGTAGTGAATATATTGTTAATGGATGGTGTCTTGATTTCTCTTTGGTATGGACTGTTTATTTTCTGTTTGGTATGGATTGTTTATTGGCAGATGGGTTTGGGGAAGACTTTGCAAGCTATATCGTTGCTGAGCTATCTGAAAGTCTATCTAAAGACTCCTGGACCATTCTGTGAGTGAGAAGAACTGTAATTTTAATCTAATAAGAAATAGTAGCTGAAAACATCTTAGGTTAACAATCTATGCTTAGCTCTTGCAAAATGCTGCAGTGGTACTCTGTCCTCTTAGTGTGACGGATGGTTGGATGTCTGAAATGGCGAATTTTGCCCCAAGATTGAGAGTGCTATCCTATACTGGAGAAAAGGAGCATCGGCGCAACTTACGCAGAAAGATGTATGAGCATGTGAACAAGAAGGCGTTTTCTGATGTAAGTATTGGGTTGTATGGCACTTTACATTGTTGAAGTGTGTCTCTATAGATGATCAAATATAATTTTAAGTTTTTTCTTTGTATACATTTATATAAGCTCTATTTGGACACCGAAAGGCATCACTGGGGCTTTGCAAGTTGTTTACTCTTCAAGAACTGTCAATGTATTTATTATTTATTTTACCCTGAATTTCCTCGTTTCTTACAGGCAAAATCACTACCTTTTGATGTGCTGTTGACTACTTATGACATAGTATTACTTGATGAAGATTTTCTATCTCAAGTTCCATGGCATTATGCAATAATTGACGAAGCACAGAGGCTCAAGAATCCATCTAGTGTATGTCCGAAATTCTTCTGTATTTATTTTCCACATAACTTCGGATATTTCAACTGATCTCGGGGTTTAATGTGTGATTCATATAATTAAAGATCTTTCTAGTTCTTAGAACTAGCCTTCCCCAACTTGAAGTCAAGTGAGGAACTCTTTCTCTTATATAGGCTATTTTTCCTTGAAATACTGTTCTAAACATCTAATCCAGGAACCTCCTATAACCATATTTTGTTATCACTGATGATAAAGTGAACCTTGGGTCTAACTCAACCTCAAAGCTTGCTCAAGAGTTTAGGATTTCTCAAGACCATATAGGGAGATACTTAACAGCCTTTTTCCTTTACCATGCCCAGCTTTCACCCTTCACCTAAAAAACACAATAAGAGCGGCTGGTATCGGTGCTTTTCCTGACTATTGGCACTAACATGTTCAAATCGAGCTGAATGATTATTAAAGATTCATATAGTTGACCCCATCCAGTATAGAATTGATGCTATCTGCTGTTGTACATCAGTGTTCGAAAGTGGTATAAGCTACAATACTGACAAGTTATGCAGTTATGATGTGTGTCAAGTTGATTAGAGTTAATCCTGCAGGCTGCAGATTACCTTTAAATCTTGTACTAATTAAGTGCACCATCAAACTAGGGTTTTCCCAGCATTCTAATAGGGATGTGATAGTGTCCTGCAACTTCACTAGATTTCTGGATTAATATGATTATTATAACAGAAAATGTATGGGTAAGGATTATCTGTTTTATGGATAAATAATTTTTTATAGCAAATTTGGCTTACAGATTATATTCTACCCCTTATCAGAAAAAATATTATCAGTCTTCTTCTGAACTTTCCAGTTCTTGACTGGAGTTATCTTTCTCTTCAGGGGTAGTAATCTGATGATACGTATTAAATATCGTCATTACTTTGAAAATAAAGTTCTTCCTCCAGTTTTCATTCAAATGCAAGGGCAAATCTAGAAAAAAAATGTAATTATGTTTTGCCCTCTGTAGACTTGAATATCATGTAAAAATGCAATCTTGAAATCTGTAGTAGTATGTTGGAATGATTTTTTATTAATGAAGAGATACAAAAAGGGTAAGTTTGAGAATTTCAAAAGTTGTTATGGAGGATGTTAATATATGGTGAAAGTTTGAGTGGGAATTCTTTTTTATATTGAAGAACACTGAAATACAATTGCCCTCGAGTTCCATTCAGGCTCCAACTTTCAACAGAGACAAAAAAGGTGTTAAAAAAGGGGGACGTGTCTATGTCAATTTCTTAAAGTTCTGGAGCAACTTTTACATTTCAATACAGTAGGTTCACAGCAGCAGAGGGGAGTGGAGCAGAGTGGGNGCAGATATTCATTATGGAACTGATTCATTCCTGGATAAAAGTGATAACCAAGCGTGATAAAGCTATGATTAATATCCTGCTGTGCTGATGATTCAATAAATGGGTGTTGGTGATAGAATTCAATAAATGGTTTCGTTATTCCCATGCTTTCATCAAAAAATGACTTTCAACCATTACTGATATGCTGTTTTGGAAGTTCTTACGACTCTATAACACAAAATTCTTTGGTTGGTTGAGTGTTTGAAATCTTTACAGGTCCTGTATAATGTGCTGAAAGAGCGTTTTGTTATGCCAAGGAAATTGTTGATGACTGGCACACCCATACAAAACAACCTTTCAGAGCTTTGGGCTCTGTTGCACATTTGTATGCCTTCAGTTTTTGGAACATTGGAGCAGTTCCTCTCTGCATTTAAGGAAGCTGGAGATCCTTCACGTAATACTTACGTCTGTCATGAGTCATTAGCTTGCCTGTTTTCTTTAAAGATGACCTCAGAAAATTTGGACAGTGTTTATTTTCTTTGTGAGGTTTTTGGGCAACTTGATGATTTTCTGGTCTAGTTGGGCAATTTGCTGTGGCTTATCTTCGGTGTATATGTATTTTGAGAATTTCATGTTGTTTTTATAGTTTTGTTGCTTTATGATATTTAGCATTTAGAGAACATTCTATAACCAGTTTACTATGGTCTGATGATGATTTCTGATCTTTGTTCTGATATATGTTGCGCTCTAGGGACTGATAGAACAGAAAATTCCTGCTTTAGAGGCTAATTTCATGTGTGATTTTTCACTTTTACCTGCTGTTAGTGACCACTATTTTAGCTGCCTACCTGTCTTTCTCCACAAAGTAGATGTGTGCAGGATATTAACCATTTGCCTGCCCAAAATAAATGTTGTTCTACTGTTGATTGAACATGGTGCATTCTGGATTCATCTGATTGAAAATATACAGATCCTCACAACATGCCAATGCCTCTTCTCTTTCTCTCTACATAGTTCTGTTACAATTTTGTTATGCTTACTGGAAAAGAGGAGGTTATGAATTGGGTGACAGTGGTTGGGAAGAAGAGAAACATGGTAGTGACAAGCTTCCAACAGCTGAGGCAGAACAACATTCACTTTTATATTTCTGAGAAAAGAGTTCTTAATTGTTCTTCATCTTTCTCCTCACCCACAAAAAAAGCCCATGGCTCTTATAAGGAATTTGTTTGTCCAGTTAAAGGGAGCACTGCTCTTGTAACTCTTTTGTAAGTTGTAACATACTGTAACTTGGGTTATCGAGGCAGACATTGGTCTCTTCAATTTTTTTAAATGGAAAATTTTCAACTGTGAATCAAGTCTAGAGGCTACGAAAAGATATTGTGAAAATTAAGAGTAGTTCTTCAATATGAAGATGCTACTGAATGTTGCCTTAGATCTTGAGTGTGACTTCAGAATTCACTTTACAAGATTGCATTGAATTAAGTAGGGAGAATCTCTTTAATCCCTGAATGACATGGCCATATCATTTAACTGAGCAGCACTGTGATGCACTCCTGTTCTTACTCTAATATGGCTCTGCTGAGCAGGCCCTGATGCAGACAAAGCTAAGGAACAATTGAAAATTTTGAAATATGTGATAGGGGCATTTATGCTTCGAAGAACTAAATCTCAGCTTATCGAGTTGGGGACTCTTGTGCTGCCACCTCTTACTGAGATTACTGTGTAAGTTCATCTTTCTCATGGTCACTCATTTGGCAAATATATATGATTGCTGAAGTTTAACTACAGCTGGTAGAGGATGTATCCAACCTTTATATGGTTGAGTATAGTACATCATGTGATTTCCTTGGACTTGGTTTATGTAGTATTGCTATATGCTAGTAATTTTGGTTCTAGGATGGCACCATTGGTGGCCCTGCAAAAGAAGGTATATATGTCCATATTAAGGAAGGAGCTAACTCAGCTGCTAGCACTTGCTTCTGGAGCATCAAATACTCGGTCATTACAGAATATGGTATATACCTATCTTTTTGGCCAAGGAGTTTCTCATTTTGGGTTTGATGTCTTGCAGATTGATGATTTTGAATCTCGAAGGAACTTTTTTATATCAATAAGAAAGTTCAACAAAAGGTTTCTTATTATGCGCTGTAGAGAGCTTCTGACGGTTATGAATATTCTTTAACGAGCTAACTTGTCGTTTGACAGATAAACTTTACTTTAAAGTGGTGGTTTCTAGTTTACTACACATCCCGAGTAGTTAGAGAAGCTATAGAGCTTCTTTTTTAGGTTGACTATATGCCAAATACTGCCAAGGATTATCAGCAGGTGAAATAATTGAAGCTGAGTTAATAACTGGAGGTAAGAATTGAGCTATAAATCTGGCTCCGATTAAGAGGATGCACAGTTAGTAAACCATGTACAAGTAATGCATATTGAACAGTGACATGTGGCAAATTTTTTAATAATAACTTGTCATACTTTGAAGTTGATGACATGTTACTTGTAAAAGAATTGGGTTATACTCATGTAAAATATTTAGTTTTAATGAGTTTCTTTATAGCCTCCTTAATTTAAATGTGAATCTTAGTTGTTACTTGAATCTGAAAGTGCAGAAACACCAGACTGAAAAAGCACCAAATAGCTAGACTGAAATTTTCCTTTATTATGAACTGACTGTACTAATATTTGTAATTGGACTGTAATATTTCTGCTTCGTGACTGTATGACAAGTTATTATGACATAAAATGACTGACTGTGCATTATAGTCAGTGAAGTAACTTACATGTTGATATTTTGAAATTCCCTTAACATTAATCGTCTTTGCTTTTCAATTAATTTCCAGGTTTGGCCGATCATTCTGTTGAGTGATTCAAAATTATGCACTTCTTTTCTAATAATATTAAAGAGTTAGCATTTTTACAGTCCAATGAATGGAGTTTTTGTTTTCTAATGGAACTAAGAGCAAGCTTGTTGGGACCTATCATCAGTCTCAAAAGAGCTTTTTGGGACACACTCTTGGGTATTAGAAGAGGTTTATTGGCATTCTTGTTTAATATACTCGCATCCCATATAAGTTGAATTTGCATATAATGAGATTCCACCACATATTTTTTCTGCGCTTCAGCATCTCCACTTCATTTTGTCATAAATATCATGCTTAAGTAGCTGTTTTAGCCTTTAAAGGGTGAGAAAAATTCTTTGGAACTGAAGATCTATTTTTGTTGGAGCTCATCTTGTGTCTTCTCTAAAACTAACCTGCAGACTTGCTTCCAGGTAATTCAACTACGAAAAGCATGTAGTCATCCTTACCTTTTTGCTGGTATAGAACCTGAACCATATGAAGAGGGAGAACACCTAGTTCAGGTACTCTATCTGCTTCTGCTGATTGTCATTGTTCTTAATTTTGTTGCTGTAGATTTCATGCTGGATATGCACCTTAAATAATTGCGATATACCTGGAAATTATTTAGTTAAAAGCATGACCCGTTAGTTACTTTTAGCATTAAAAGATTATGCTGCATTCTTTCTGTACTTATTATGTTAGTGTCTCACCGTAAGAAAAGTATGTCGTGTTCATCGGAATCGAACTAATCCATTGACACAAATAGTTCATGGGAGAAAATTAAGTTATTTGGGCCCTGGAGGACTGACAGGTCGCAGCATTCTTATATTCTCACTATTAACTACTTCTCAGGCTAGCGGCAAACTGCTAATTTTAGATCATCTTCTTCAAAAATTTCATGCGCATGGGCATAGGGTTCTTCTTTTTGCTCAGATGACTCAAACACTTGATATATTGCAGGTAAATGTCTGTAATCTGGTATCTTTTACAAAAACTCTATCAGAAATGTTTGAACAGTTCAAGCTGCAGTTGAATGGTTCTTCTTCTTTATTAATGTTATGCAGGATTATCTGGAATTGAGGAAATATTCTTATGAGCGTCTTGATGGTTCAATTCGTGCGGAAGAGCGGTTTGCTGCAATCAGGAGCTTCAGTCACCGGTCAGTCAATAAAAGATTAAAGTTTGAAGCCGAACAAAATGCAGCATTTGTTTTCTTGATTTCAACCAGAGCTGGTGGAGTTGGATTGAATCTTGTGGCTGCTGATACAGTGAGTGCCACTTGCTAACCTAGCTCTTATTATCAAATGGTTCATGATTATATGCTTTGGGGTTAATCATTATATATTGTACAAGCATTTTCTCCGGATATGTATTGTCCAAGTAAGGAGTGCTTTTCATCAATGTATTCTCCTCTTGAGATATGGAAAGAGGTGATATGCATACTTGGATCATACCCGAAAGTGAAGTTGTAATGCACGAGTAGAACATCTGAACGGTTCAAATTCAAGCTTAGACTGGTTCAATGCTTGATCTCAAATTTGTTATCGAATATTATCTTCATTCATGGATATTGATGCACTTCTCTTTTCCTGATCGTTACTGTTTTGACGTTTAGCTTATGAGTTGTACCATAGAGGAAAAAATGCTGATAACTCGTATTTGCTGATGACATGCGTCACAGCGATGCCAATTGATACCTGCTGGGTGATAGTTGGAGCATGTGTTTAGGGACTCATAATTTTTCTGGATCTAGAAATGCTTAATCTGCACCCAAGTGTGTGACCTAGTGGTCAATGAACTGGCGAGAACCATGAGGTTTTAGGTTCAAATCTCAACAGAGATAAAAACACTAGGGGTGTGTCTTGAAAGCCACCTGGTAATTGAATTTGAGTGTAATTGAGTGTAATTACACAGTTTGACATGTTTGTTTGGCTAGGTAATTACATGGTCAGCAGGAAATTGAGTGTAATTACACTCTCCAATTCCTAAGGAGGTAGTGCTGGTAATTACATGGTATAATTACAAGGTTACTTTTTAATTTCTTCCTTTTTTTATTTTAATTGATTTTCTTTATTTCTTCATTTTAATTTCTTTTTATGTTTTATTATTTTAATTTTTTATTTTAAAAATATTTTTATTTTTTTTATTTTTTTTATTTTTTTTATTTTTTTTATTTTTTTTATTTTTTTTATTTTTTTTATGTTTTTTCTATATTTTTTCTCATACTTAGATATGTTTTAAGGATTTCTTTTTGTATTTTAAAAATATATTATTATTCTAGTTTTTGAATTAACGTGGAATTTCATATTGCATGTCATTTATTTTTAGTTAGACTTGATAAATTATTTTTTGTAAAAATAGAAACAAAATAAAAAAAATAAAAAATTTAATATTAATATTTTATTTTTTTTATTTTTTTTATTTTTTTTATGTATTTTAATTTTATAATTAATTAAATTAAAATTTTAAAACTTTTAAGAATTTTTTCTCTCTACTATTGTTGTAAGTATTAATATTAGTTTTTAGTTATTTAACTATTGTACACTAATTAATATATTTTTAAAGACAATATGTATCTTAAATACTAATTTAGTATCATTTATAAAGACACATATTTGTCAAATATTAATAAAATTTTTGTTTTAAAAATTTAATCTAATTGCGTAATTACAATTGTGCAACCAAACAATAGACTTTGGTGTTAAATTAAAATAGAATATATAAAAAGAGAAAATACTTCAAATATTAAAAAATTTAATATTAAAAAATATGTGTCTTTATTAATGATGTTAAATTAGGTAATAAGATACATATTGTCTCACAGAAAATATATTAATTAATAACATATATATAAAAAACAATTGATAGATATTCTCAAATTAATTATAAAATTAAAAGTCACTTTTTTTAAGAACATGATGGAATGCATGTTTGACAAAAATATTAATATTATAAATATAATGATTATAAATATAATGCCATAAAATTATTCAAATATTTGACAAAAGATAATCTATCAATTCTAACTGAAAAAATGAACGACATGCAATGTGAAATAACAAGTCAATACTACTAAAGCAAATAAATTACAAACGAAAATATAACATAAATTCAAAATTAAGAAAAAAAGGTTAACCCAATACTCATAGTCTTATTGCAAATTCCAACATCACGCAAACAAGTTCCTGTATAACTTAAGTAAATGTAATTCAAAAGAAAAGGGAAGCATAAGTCTATAACATTATTCAACAATGAAATTCTACGTTGATTCAAAAAGTAAAATAATAACGCATTTATGTTAAATTAAAAAAATAAGAAATAAAAAAGCAATTACATGGAATCACAAGAAGTAAAGATTTGGAAATGAGAGATAAATAATGTAACATAAAAAATATTTTAAAAATAATTAAAATAATAGAAATAAAAAAATAAATTAAAATAAAAACAAAAACGAAGAAATTAAAAAGTGATTTCTTAATTACCTGCAATTCTCACCTCCCCGGGAATTGGGAAGTGTAATTACTCCCTTCCAATTAAACCCAATTCCCTGCTAACCATGTAATTACCTGGCCAAACAAACAGATCAAACTGTGTAATTACACCCAATTACCTCAAATTCAATTCTCAGGTGGCTTTCCAAACAGGCCCTAGATGATTTCTTCGCAGCTGTCCTAGCCTTGGTGGATAAGTAACCCGGTACCTATTGCTGGTGGGAGGTTACAGGTATTCTATGGAATTAGTCGAGGTGCGTGCAAGCTGACTCAGACACCATGGTTATCCAAAAAAAAGGGGAAAAAAAAAGGACGCAATTCTTGCAAGTTAATTGAATCATGTACTTTACTTCTTGTCTTAAGTTTGATTTCAAGTGCACAAAAATAGTCCCTTGCTGTTTCTGTTGGCCACTGCAGAGTGATGTTACTAACATCTGCCGTCCATTTCTTTCATCTCTTTGACAAGTTGTGGTGCTGTAGGTCATATTTTATGAGCAAGATTGGAATCCCCAGGTGGACAAGCAGGCTTTGCAGCGTGCTCACCGAATTGGTCAAACAAACCACGTGTTATCTATTAATTTAGTCACAGAGAAGACAGTGGAGGAGGTGAGAAGAAGATTGAGAACTACTTCACAGTTGATATTTAATTCCCCTAAAGGAAGGTTCTGACTGTGTAGGTCATCATGCGTAGAGCTCAACGGAAGTTACAGCTTAGCTACAACATTGTAGGAGATGATGTCTTGGAACAGGAAGGGAAAGAGATGGCAGGAGCTGAAGCTGGTGACTTGCGATCTGTGATACTTGGCTTGCATATGCTTGATCCTGCAGAGGTAACCAATGAAGAACCCGATCAACTTGATAATACTGAATTGCATGCAATGGCAGAAACAATTATTGCAATTCGCAGTGAAGAACGTTCAGCCAGAGATGGCAAGTTTGAGGTTAAGCCAGTCAACTTGTTAAGTGAGCTCAATGTTGTTACAAAAAAGGGGCCAGATTCTATTAAGCTTGATCATGTTCTTGATGAAGCTTCATATCTCGAGTGGGTTGAGAAATTCAAGGAGGCAGCACAGACCAACCATAATACAAATTTTGAGCTGGGAAATAGGAGAAGCTTGCCTGAAGAGAAGCATGTAAAGGCTGAAGCTGCAAAGAAAAAGGCAGAGGAGGAGAAATTGTCAAAATGGGAAGCTCTTGGATACCACTCATTATTGGTCAAAGATCCTGTATCAGCTCCGGATACTGATATCTCCTCTGATTCTGGAGCTGTGCACTTTGTTTATGGGGACTGCACCCATCCTTCTAAAGTGTCTCCATCAGAGCCAACCATTATATTCAGGTGTATATGAAACATTTATCTATTTCAGTCAAGCTTTTGATGCTTGTTGCAGCTTCTATAGTAACTGTTTTGACTGCTGTTTTAATGAGTGTTCTGAGCTTTCCGTTGTTGGGTTTGAGATGTTTGTGAGTACTTAAATTATTAATTTGGAGATAAACAGTGGACACTTGCATTTGATAATTGCTTAAAAGCACTCCAAGCTTGCGAAAATTCATGTATACTGCATGTTCTGATTTCTTATCAATTTTGACAGCTGTGTTGATACATCGGGAAACTGGGGTCATGGGGGTATGTTTGACGCATTGGCAAGACTGTCAACTAGTGTACCTGCGGCATATGAGCGAGCTTCTGAATTTGGTGATCTTCATCTAGGCGATCTCCATCTTATAGAGATCACAGGTAAATTTGGTGCTTTTAGTAGTCAAGATCATGTGCTTGTTTTGTGTGACATCACTGCTACTGTTTTGTTAGGTTCTTAACTTGTTCTATGCTTGTCAGTTCTCTATGCAAATTACCAGTTTCAAAAAAAAAAAAGGTTCTCTATGCAAATTAAGGGACTGATTGAGTTGTATTATTCAGGTGTACTTTGATACTTATGAGAGAAGAGGTGCATGTGCACATGCATTTCTTCCGCTTTAATTACCTTTAGATTAGTTCCCTTTAGGAGAATGCTTCCTTTCTATAATGGAGTTTAGTATTATTTTGCACACATAAGTTTTCAACTCCCCTAGTTGATTACCTCGTGCATTTGTAGTTGAGTCAACCATGGCAATCAATTTGAAATCATGGGATGGTTGTTTAACTTAGCATATCTGGATTCTTCAATAGGAGTTGTTGTAAGTATATAAAATGTTATGGTAGTAGATATGCACACTACATTGATGGAAAAGCTTGAGGGTTCACACTAGTTTAAGTGGAAGTTTTTGGGGGAGGTGCTTCTCACAGAAGACATTGTCTTTACTAAAAAAGAAAATAGAAACCCAAATCGGTGGAGAATGAAAAGAATAATAGATTCCACACGGGCTGCCGTTGATTGGTGGCTTTCCATACCTTCTGTACACCTAATATAAGCTACTGCTGATTTTTTTAAAATGAGAAAAGGATATTGCTCAAAATATACTTGTTCTGTATTTTTCTTTTCTTTTCTGTACTCTCCTACCCCTGGTCACTTAATCCTGTCAAATTACTTTTATTAGTCTTATGCTTTTCTTTAATTAATTCTCTTGCTAAATCTCCACGCAATCATCGTGATGTAGAGGATCTAGCTAACGGCAGTGATTCACCTCATGCTCCTCAATGGGTAGCTTTAGCTGTTGTGCAGTCGTACAACCCTAGGCGCAAAGTCCCACGCGGCAGTATCTCCATCCCTGACTTGGAGAGATGTCTGTCAAAAGCATCGTATTCAGCTTCTCAGAAGTCTGGTATTTCCAACTTCCATTCTTTGAGAAACGTTTCTTCTGTTTTACTTGTTGTTTTAAGTTCTCTATGGTTTTTGTATAGTCTACATTTGAGTTCCTAATTACAATTTTGTTTTTGATAATCAAGAAATCTCCGAGAGCCAGTTTGCACACGGTTTGAACTTAATGGAGGATAGGCCCGTCCCTCTACCCTTCTCCACTTAAATACCAAACTTTTGTCTACAACATGGTTCAAACTCATGACGTGCACCTAACCCAAATATCACACGCTCTTATTGACAGACCAATAACCAAGCTGAGCCTTAGGAGTATAGTATAACAATAGGTTGAATGGGGGAGGTGCTATGGGGATGGGTGCCTTGAAAATAAAGAAGACTTTTTTGTGTCCTCTTGAATTTGGTGGTTCACCATGCTTCTGCATGCTCCCCATTATGCTTTACTCCTAATTCCACAGGATGTGTGTGTCTTGTGACAGCTCAGTTTGGAATGACAATGATATTACATTCACATGGCACACGGTTCCATGAACTTTACTCGAGATCATGATGGAGGATGCAACGTACGATCATTGGCTTTGATCCTGCCATGTTTGCATTGTGCTATGATGAGAAAGCTTAGCCGATCTTTTAGATACTTGTAGTATTGATCAATGTGATCTCCTCTGGTACATACTAGTATGTATCGACCAATCAAGTAATACTCAATCCCAAATTAATCGCGGCCAGCTATATGGATTCTCTACATCCATATTGCTCTATTCATGTACATTTCATTCCAATAATAGCTAATTTGTTATGCCAGACAGATAAATTGGTGATACACCTTTATAGAACTACAGGTAGAGAATTACCAGCAGATTGTAGTTTAAATACTAAATTGCATTTGTTATTCAAGAAGGAGTGAAATAAGCGGCAAAAATTGAGTGTCACAGATTCCAAAACACTGAAATGGATTTCAGGTGTTTCTAAATACAAGGATAGAGAACAAATGATACATGTGTTCATATAAGAGAACAAATGAAAGTCAAGAACACAATAGAGCTAATTTGTTTGCTGCTCGGGAACCGTGAAACACAGTATGTATATAATAACGCTAATGATTAATAATCTCAGAACATCAAGTTTTTCAATTATTAAGTATCATGTTTTCAAGCATACTAGTAAACTTGAATAGTAATTACTGGGGCTATACTGCAACCAACTTGTACATATATATGAAAGAGTATATTTTAGTAATGGCTGTACCGAAATAATATTTACAGTTTTGATGTAACACAGTAAATTGTAGTAATATACACATTTGGAGGAATTGTAACTGAAATACGAAATTACTTGTTTTCACTTGTATAATTGATGATTCAAAGTGCTGGTTTTAAAAATATTATTGGTTATGAACAGTTCCGTTCAATTTTTTTGTCAATTTTCAAATTTTCTGAGCTGTTTGTTTCAATTTTGATGGGTACATTTCAGAGATTCTTTTGTCATTCATTTCGATGAACAAAAACTTACCTTTGAGATTCCTAACTGTTTATGGGGTGTTCATGTCCAACTCCAATGTGGGAAAATTGGTCTGGCTGACACTAGAAATTAGAAAAGGTAAATATGATAGCATTTTAAGGTATGGGGAATGAGTGTTAGAATAACAAGAGACTAAGTATGCATTTGTACAATATTTGAGTTGAAGTTGAAAAAAGTGTTTTAGATTGAAGTTGGAAAAACAATGTAGTTGAAGTTGTTAAGACCTGAACTTTTCACTTAGCAAAAGTTGTTTGTGAGTATTGGAAATTTATGACTGGAATTTGAAGATTTGAAAATTCTTTCGATATACACATTCAAACGCACCAATTCAATATTATACTTGAAGTTCAAATAATATCACTTTAAATCCAAACCGTCCATGTTCAACATCTCAAACAACTTGCATATCTAGCTTCTCTTATAACATGTAAAGTAAAAACTAGTTCGTTTTATTTAGATAGGAGGGAGTAGAGCACTATTTATGGTTACTTCCCAACAACATTCATGAGCTTATTGTAGCAATGTTTCTATAGTTTGAAGAAGCTGATCTGATATATATATATAGGGATCCAAGGGTGTGGTCTAGTGGTCCATGAAGTGAGTTTGGATAAAGTGGGTTGGAAGAGTTATCAGGTTCAAACCCCAACAGAGGCAAAAAATATAGGTGGTTTCTTCCCATTCGTCAAAATCTTTGTGGACAGAGTTACCGGTATTGTGGTCGTGGAGGTGGTAGGTACTCGTGAAATCAGTCGAGATGCGCGCAAGTTGGTCCGGACACCATGATAATAAAAAGATATTCATCCTGGCACGATGAGTTATGTTATCCCTAGTCAGGAATATTTTAGGATTTGGGGGNTGATGCGGCAGGTAGGTCTGAGTGTATACCACTATTAGTAAAAATAAATGCTAGAAATTTCTGCAATTGTTTGAATATCTACCAGTTTATTATACTGCAAGAAGCATTTGTTCAAAAGTTTCCTTGGCTATAACATGGTGCATGCTCAACTATTATCATTTTACATTTTGAAGTATTGCTCAAATATTCTCATTGATGGTGACTTTTTTTTTTAATGCCACTGCAATACCCTAACCGTTAATATTATGGTTTTTGATATTTCAAGCATCAATCCACATGCCAAGAATCGGTTATCAGGATGGTTCTGACAGGTCAGAATGGTATACAATTGAACGTCTGCTACGGAAGTATGCTGCTCTCCATGGCATAAATGTATTTGTGTAAGTTCCTCTGTTATGCGGGTTTACAAATCTAAGCCTGTTTGTATGTGTGCATGTATGCTTCACAAAACTTGGTCATGGTAGTAGATTTTGTATTATTGATGCCTTCGGATGTTTGTGTCTTTAGCATGCCATAATAGGACATGCCTTTGAAGTTTACCTCTTCTCTTAAAGAGGGGAGGGGGAAGAGCAGCCAAAATCCTCTTTCTGAGTGTGAATATTAACTACTGAAACTCTGAACCAAGAACAAGCATTCATTGTCAGATTCCCTAAGCATATTTCCTTATATTTCGTGTGTGCAGGTATTATTTCCGACGTGCCACTCAGAGCTAAGAGATGGATACCATCCGTGTTCCATCAGCAATTGGACAAAAACATCGGAACAGTCCTGTTAATGCAAGATTGAACTTATGCAGCATGAAGTTGATCAATCCGGGCATTCTAGATGTCAAAATGGAGAATACCTGTCTACCGTTTATCAAGGTGTGATGTGAGGTAAGCAATGGCAATTTGGTGTAGAAACCTCCTTCACGGAGTTTCAAGTTTTTCAGGCCCGATAGTTATGGTTAAAGCAATTGCCAGGTTATTATACAAGCTAATCCATGGTTTGGTATCTAGAAGTTGTTTGTATAAAACAGCACTATGCTGCTTTGTAAATATATTTAACTTACTAACTATGCTAAATTAACGTGGTTTTGTGTAAACATCTGGTGTGAGTAAGTATTTTCTTTTCCTTTGTTACCTGCCAGGGATAGAGATATGAGATGTAGAGAGTAATGTTAGTAATTTACTTTATAATATTAAATGATTGATGATTTGAATTTAATAAGTCTAAGTTGACCGGATCGATACAGAGGATACATACAGTTGTATTGTACAATCCTCACGTTCAAAGAATGACATATGCACGCTTTACAACATGGATTGCTGTTTGATATATCTTTCAACATTTTCTTCAGATTTCTTTTGAATACTTGATTATAGCTTAATCATCCATTTTTGTTATGCAACTTAGAACTTGGTCGCTTAATTGGTAGTGTCGTGCACCTATATCACAGGTATAGGTATGGATTTCTCATTTCTGTACAACTAATACAGTTTTAATTTATTCCTCAAAATTTGTCATATGTTTTATCCATTTCCAAATTTGTTTATTTTTATAGAAAAACTGTTCTTTGAGGCCAAACATTGGTGTCATAAGATTTCATATCATATAGTTTTTGAGGCGGATTAAAGTGGAAAATTAAGCGTTATGGTGATGGGGGAGAGGATAGTGTGGGGTGGGTGCATCAATGTTTGCATAAATTTGTACTACATGAACTGGTGAAATCACAGATTTATTCATTTTTCTCACACTGTTACCTTTTCCCTTAAATTTCCACATGCATCAAGAGCTTTAATTGTAGGAAATTCACACGTACTACACAGTTTGGTCTTAAAAGAGTGTTTTCCTCGCTTCTTCTATATCCACATATACTGTGTAAACATGAAATTCCAAGCTATGAGATGCCACAGTAAGCTTTAGCAGTGCCGTGAATCATGGAGTTAGCACCAGAAAGGTAGTACCAAGCTAATCCAAAATTATCAAAAGGCTTGTATTGTAAAGGATGTGTTTCATCCACCAGTTCTTCAGGTATATCTGTTATTCCTTTGTTGAATGTGAATAACGCCAATGTGTACCTTTGCTTGTCCTCTTTCAGCAATACTTGGTGCCGTGGCGCACATATTCTTCCATTGCTCCATGCCTACTCCACAGTAGTACATTAACTGGTCAACCCGTGAAGTACAATGGGCTAACCTATTTAGTACTATCTGGTAGTATTATTAGTTTTCAAACATCTATATTTTGACACAAATAATAAAAACAACATTTTTGAGATTACAAATATAGTGCAGATCACAATTTTAATGAATTCTAAAATGTCCGTAAGATCGCATTTAGAGAAAAAAAGTTTTATGAAGTGTTTTTGTACATCAGGTAACTTCTTCTATTGTAAAAAGTTGACTGTCTATTTTTCGTCAGGGTTATCGAGTTAGCTCCTGTTATTGTTTGTATATAAGCAGTTATAATTGGATTATTCCCTTTGTCCCAAATAAAGTGAGAGATTAGAAGACGAGGATTAAAAGTTAAATACGCAAAATTCAAAATAAAAAGATTACCTGATAAGCATCACCAGCCATGAAGACAAAGGCAGAAGGAGGGACATCGACAGCAATCCACTCCCCACTTTTGGTTTCAACTTGCAAACCATTTACCTGGTTCTGAAACAGAAGTGTGGAGAAGCTCTTATCTGTGTGTATATTGGCGCCGACATTGCCGGTGCCGTCCTCCGCTGCCAGCGGTGGTGCTGAGTACTTGGTAGGCCGGAGGAGGTATGTGGTGGCCGCTACATGAGATTCGTAGTGCCTTTCTGCTACTCCGTAGCTTTCGAATACCATTCTATCCACCAACTTCTCTAATTCTGCTGCTACCTTTACGTACGATGTCACTGTTTCTCTAATAATAACGCAAAAACGAAACCAAAAAAATATATACTGTAAGAAAGATTTCTAAAAAATTATACTGTGTTGTTCATTATATTAAAATAACATGCATTTATGGAGAAGTTTGTTAACAAAAATTACTCTTCATATTATTTAGTTGCAGTAGAAAAAAAGATTTTTGAGGGACCCTAAGGGTATTTTTGACATTTTCATTATTTTTTTTGAGATAACCAATTATTTACACTATTATTTCACCCTGTAACAGGAATAGTACCACTAGAAAAATAAGAAACTGTAGCTAAACAATAAGAATCTCTTGCTGATATCATCTGACTATAGATTATCGACAGATTATAAGCAAATTCAATTAGCTAGGGAGTTTTTTAGTGACGAAATAAATTTCATATAACTTATACTGGTACTAAATAGTAACTAAATAAAAAACAAGCATTCATCCTCAAATTCCATAAGCTATCATCTCGATGTAGATGATGATATCTATTGAAACGAATCTTCTATAAATCTCAAAAAGATGTACCTTTTGTTGTTCATATGTTTTCTATGCATGTCAAAAAGCTACTTTATTTTTTTATTTTTCTTGATAAACTTAGTATCAGGTAAAACTATACCGAATAAAACTAGAGAACACAGAATATGTGTGTGTGTCTCACCGAAATGTGTCGTTGCTTTGCGGCCACATGAGATTAGTGAAGTTTTTTAAAGCTTCAGCATCAGTTGGATGTACGATCCCAAAGCTTTCATGAAGAGGAGCAGACTCGAGTTGACCAACCCATCGATAGAAATAAAAGTCAGAAGAGTTTTTTTCCTTTGTTTCAATGGGGAGATTAAATAAGTCTCCCATTACATCAAATATATCCTTCTCAAGCTTTGAAGAAACCTTATTGTTATCATCACAGATTGCTATAAAATAACCATGTTCTTCTAGTGCTTGGCGAACGTTATTGCACAATGGTAACCATGAAATATTATTTTTCTCTAATTTGGTGAGATCAATGATTGGAAATTTGGAAGGTGTTTGAGCCATAATGTTTTTGGTTTATGTTTACTTGGCTAGAAAATGTTTCCAATTATGTGGGGATTAATGCATGTCACTCTTTCAAGTTATATGGAATATATAGGAGTTTCAAGCTCAATGTTTTTCAAGAAAATAAATGATTTTTTGCTTTTTTACTCTTATTTTTTTATTGGTATTCTGCATAATTTAAAAATATGATCTTAAAAGTAGTTGTATATATTCTGAATAAATAATATAGAAGGACATGGAGGTGAGGGTAGGGGTGTGGGGTGGTGAGGATAGGGTGAAGATAGCGGTAGAATCAGGATATTTACTAAAAGGGTTCGAAAAATAAAAATGTAATGCCGCTGGAATTTGAACTTTGAAACTTCAAATAAATTTTGAATCTCCTAAATCACTAAGTCAACTTCCATTCTTGTGTCCAAGGGATACAAAAGCTATATATATATAAATAAATAAATCTTACCTCATATATACAGTGTAATTTTTTGACTAGGGGGTTTGAGTGAACATACACTTCCTCCTAAATTCACTCTTGGGTGAAGATGAGGTATGTTGGAGGGTGAAGAGGATACAATGGATGTCAACTTGTTTTCCTCGTTCTTAAGGAACTTTAAAAAAAAATATAAATATATTTTTAAAAAAATTTAATTAAGCGAACATGAAAAAATTAAAATTTCCACTGAACACACCCCTAAAGTGCGATCCTCCTACCAAAATGATGTGGAAGTTAAAAGTCTTATTTTTGTGGAATCTCAGAGAAATCTGCAGCCGTTTTTGTGCAATAGCTTGTAAACCACACAAGAAATAAACCGCATAAAGCGATCCGTTGTGATAGTATATTTGAGAAGGCGTTGGCTAAGAATCTATATATCGTTGACTTCTTTTATGGATATTATCTACTGCACCAACTCAACCTCTCTCA
Organism: Datura stramonium; assembly: GCA_018107945.1. Classification (NCBI taxonomy): domain Eukaryota; kingdom Viridiplantae; phylum Streptophyta; class Magnoliopsida; order Solanales; family Solanaceae; genus Datura; species Datura stramonium. Next base: position 26,059 of record JACEIK010004096.1, read on the forward strand.
CCGGGTGAAAGGTAAAATTTACTACATTCGAGAATTTAAAATTCGAACTATAAAAGTACTAAAGTTCCTTATAAAAAATGATGTTAAAAAAAATGTAGATGAATAACAAGTACCACCGGTATTTGATATGGACTGGTAAGTTAATCATGATCGATGTGCTCATACATGAGGTCACGATCTACCATATTTACTATTTTAAGTTGCATTATTAACTTATAAATAATTAATGAAAGGATGATTCAGAATTGATTAAACAAAGAAAAAAATGTGATCGCAGATATCTTAGCAAAATTTGGGATATTTCAAAAAATTTTTATTTATGCTTTCATTATAAATAATTAATTAAAGTATGATTCATAATTTAAGACATATCAAGACACCATTCTTAATAATATTTCATTTCACTTCTCAGTACTTTTTTAGTATAAAAATAAAATTATAAAAACTAACAAAGATTCATTAAAAAGAGAAAATTCAGTATTCTATTATTAATATGGTAGGAAGATTTGTAATCGTTTTTGTTCAACATTTCTTTTTTTCTTCTTCTAGAAGTAGGGAAAGTAAGAGAAGAGCCCCCCTCAAAAAATAAATAAATGTGTGTTGATTTATAAGTGGAATGAATGACTGAAAATCTCCAAATATTTTCTCAAAATTCAGCACAATAAAGAGGAAGAATAATGATACTTTCTCTGTTTCATTTTAATAATTACGTATATTAAAAATAGTTATTTTAAAATTTAAAAGATAATTGATTATGATTTTCTAATTCTATCCTTAGTACTTAAAGTCATTTTAAAATGTGAAAAGAATTATCATTGTATGTTTTCAAAAAATTAATAAAGTTATATTAATCAAATTATCATCATTATTAATTTTTTTTCTAATAAGTGGACAAATCTTATACTAACCGTTAAAATGAAACGGACGGAATAATAAAAGGGGCCAAATAATGAGCACAGTCAAAAGGTTAAGGGTCTACTACAGCAAATAAAGAATACTTAGCAATAAATGTGATTAATGGCCTATCAATAACTATTCAAGAAAGAGAAATAAATGTTGAATTAATTGTCTATACAATTATAATTATAAATATAATAATTGTTTTGAAATCTAAAATAATATTTTTCCAAATTAACCAGTACTAGTCTCTGGAAAAAGAAAAAAGAAAAAAATTAAAGAGATAATTAATTATGAGAAACAGATTATTCAGTATTCACATATCATGTGGAAAAAGAAGGAAAACAAAATTTTGAGTTTTGAAAGAAATACCAAGTGCACATAAATAAAGTGAAGCCCAAAGTGATTTTTTTTTAATGTTTATTCATCGTATGTCATTAATTAATTAGTAATATTATATTAGTTCTAATGAAAACTCCACTTCGTACAAATTTCTTTTTTTTTTTTGGAATAAAAAACAGTATCAGCAGTTAGATTTCAAATGAACTGAAATCCAAGTAATTGACTTTTGGAGTTTAAATAAATTGTTTTAAACAAAATTATATTTTAACTTGATGTTATCAAATTAATAAAAATGCTACAAAGTTATTTGGTGCAGGATTATTCAACTAATGATCAGCAAGATATGCTTAAATATGATTAATAATTATCGTAATTCGTACATATAACGTCAAGCAAAAAATAATTTTAAAATTATTGATTAAGATAGTTTCAAGTTTATTATTGTAAACAACCTAATGTGGTTTGGTTTTTAATATTCTTTTGATCTGCTCATATTAAATTATTATCATACACTAATTAATCTTTGGGGCATCCCTATTCTTTGTTTAATTTGAATATTTACTAACAATGGTCACGTAGAGTTACATCAAATTTATAAGATCATGCTAAGCTCAACTGACTAGCTTCATAATTTAATCCACTTGTTCATATATACATATACTCAGTGGCGTAGCCATATATATTTCAAGGTGGCCAGCCAAACACTTTTCGTCAAAAAATTATATTATATATATAGAAAATTATGCTAAATATATAGATAAAAAAACTCATACATATTTATTAAATCTTGAACACCCTTAATGAAATACCTGACTTCGCTACTGCATGCACTTGCAGATGTATTTATATAATTGCGTAAAAGAAACTTTCTAGTTTGTTTACTCAGCATGAAACTACATATATAGTACCTTATACCTACATGATCCGTCTCAAAAATAATAATAATATCTTTAAGTATTTGACAGTATAATTTTAAAGGAGAATCTTGACTCAACAGTAAAAATTGCTATGATGTGAGTAGGAAATTACTAATTTAAATTGTGAAATAATAAAAAATTTAAAATAAAACTGTGTACAATAGAATAACTTGGCATAGCAAAAGCTTAATTAGTGCATTGCATTGAAAAAGTGTTTTTGTTATATGGTGTTTTTGTCCACT